>JBBMHQ010096284.1:0-10266 GCA_037834295.1 Postelsia palmaeformis | reverse complement strand
ATTCCAGAGACAGCAATGGGAGTACTATGTGACTGCCTCTTGGGTGCCTTGCCATAAACCCTACGTGAGACGATCAATTCACTTGTGCGGAGTAAAATTCTTTACCTCGCATAAATGATCTAACTAGACGACCAGCTGTCGGTGACCGCCAAAACAAAAAAAAAACGGTACCCTGGCTGTCTAGCTCACGTAGTGAGCGGCATGTTTTACAGTGCCGTTGCCAAACGACGCCAACCCAACCTTTATAATAGGGGGGTGGTGGAGGGGGGGGGGTGATCGATCGTGTTGTAGGCGGAAAGCGAATTTGTGTGACTTTGCTTTTGGGGGGCGGGAACGCCTCCCACGACAGCGCGGTGAGTAAGAACTCTCTGTCCCAACGCTCAACATGTAGGGCGGGCAACAAGTTCTGGATTAAAAAGAGCGTGGAAGAAAGTACTACGTACTGTAGTATTGTTTCACACCTCAAGGAGGAGATTTTTGTGCGCGATGGCACTTGACGGCGGACCCCTCGGAAAAGCAGCCGAGCGACCCACGGGATGGCAAAGCAAGGAAAACCCCGGTTGGCATCGTTTTCGCGCATTGAAGGTCCGGTTTGTCAGACTCTCGGCCAGAATTTTCCCAAGAAAACTTGCCCAGAGAAAGGGAATGTGACTTGCGGAGCAAATAGCAGCGTGCTTGCGCACATTGGGGGCTGGGAAAAATTAGTCGATGTTGATGGGCTCGCTCAAGTTGATGGTGCCTCAGTAGTCTTCTTCGTAAATATCCCGATACTGTCGTTTTCCTGTTGAAACTGTCGGTAGTGTTGTAATGGTGAGAGGTGGCGTGCTATGGTGGTGTCTCTCCCGGAAGTTCTCTCAGCAGCACTATCTAGCATTCTTGTGGGCGTGTGCGATATTCCATCCGAACTTATGCTGTAGTGTTTGCCTCCTTGTTTTTTTATGCATATGGTTGTCGTGAGGGGACCGACCGAGAGTGTCGAAAACAAGTCAATGGTATGACACTCGTAGGTGTATTTTATAGTTGGGTCACTCCTGATTATCACCAGATAGTTCGTCGTTCGCTGTAACATACCACCCATAACGACTGCTTGGCTCGCGACCGCAGGACAAGTTCAATGGGTCCACGGAGGCGTTCTGGATCTGGGTCGAGGACGGGGACAACGAGCACGTCTATCACTCCGAGAGCTTCCTCCTCAAGAAGCAAGTATTCTTTTTTTTTAAGGGCTAGGGTTGCGTTGCTCACTCGTTCCTGCTCTTTTTAATCTTGCTTTTCCTACCTCGAGTTTTGCTTGTGTTGGCATCAAGCCAAGTATGAAATTATGGCGTGATGTGCTTTTTTTGGCATCAACCCTTTATGAAGTGGTCCAAAAAGGTCCAGAGCGGACGAGAACAAGACAAGCACCGCTTTTCTATTTTGTGCCCCCTGCCGGTGCAGCGGTGGGACGGGGCCAAGTGTGTGTGTGTATGTTTGTGTCACTTTTGTTACTGTTATATAGGCAACATTTTCGTTTCTAGGCACCATCTACGTAAGCACTGTGGTACTCGTAGGAGACGTGGGAAAGCTATAATTCGCCGAAAGGAGGTGCAAGCACATGAAGGGAGCGTTGCCGAGCTCTCTCCCTGCACCTCGCAGTATTGGCGATGCTTCGTTTTGTGAGGCTGAGGGCTTCGCGTTCGGCACAGTACGTCCCCCACATCGAGCCCTCGCGCCGTGCAGCACGAACATTGCTTTTATGGTAGCGTCAAATTTGCACTTTAACCCTTTTAGAACCCCAGTCCCGTCTTGGGGACAGACCAGTCAAATCCCAAGTACTTTGTCCGCAATTGTCCCCAAAACGGGACTGCGATTCTAAAGAGGTTAAGCCGTACGCGGTAAGTGCTGCCAGTTACGAGATCGTCGCCTGCCCCCACGGTAGCGTCAATCGTGCACTTCAAGACGTCGACTGCTGGGACGGTACGAGTTTCAATGGACTACAGTAATAATAAGCTAGGTTCTGCGCTTGAATAAACTACCGTCCGAGTTTGAATAGACCACGGTACGAGTTTGAATAGACTATATACGGTACGAGGTTTTTAGATAACTACGGTATGAGTTTGGATGGACTACGTACGATACGCATTTTGATAGGTTACAGTACGGTGTGAGTTTGAATAGCCTGCGGTGTGAGTTTGAATAGCCTACCATGCGAGTTTCGATAAACTACGATGGCAGTTTGAATATGCTACTGTGCGAGTTTCAATAGACTACGAAAATTGAGGAGACCACGGTGCGAGTTTTCATCGGCTCCTCGCCTATCTTTACACCTCCTTCCCGCTCTCCTTGTGTTCGTATCGCTTGGCAATCCATGCAGAAAGAAAAGGAACGAAGCGCAAGAACTCTCCTTCAACATCCCGGTCTTTGAGCCCCTCCCTGCCCAGTACTGGGTCAGGTGGTGCAGCGATCGCTGGGTGGGCTGCGAAGATGTGCAGCCCGTGTCCTTCCAACACCTCGTCTTGCCGGAGAGGTGCGATGCAACAAAAAGAGCACTTTTCCGCGTTCTTGCCGATGCCAGAGCAGTAGGGGCTGGCTTGGTGTCGATGGTAGAGCGGCAGCAGTTGTGCTCTTCTTTTTCAGACTACAAAGACTGAACTGTTGTCGATGGTACAGCAGGAGCTGCAGCAGTTTTTCAAACTGTGATGGGCGACTTGTTGTCGTCGATAGGGCAGCTGCAGCTGTGTTGTGGTGTGCTGTTTTTTCGGACTATGACGGCTGTGTTCTTGTCGATGATTGAGCAGCAGCAGTGGTACTGTTTTCTTCAGACTGTAAGTGTCGATGTCAGCACTTTTGGTCAAAAAAGAGGGCAGGAGTGCTCCCTTCACCCACACCGTGCTTTCTCGGTAGGCACCGTGCAAACACCGGAACTCGGGGCTAAATGCTCCCCACTGTTGACCCGGTGGTATGCAGATAAACGTCGCTCATGGCTCTATGCAACAATTTTCCATCCCCACGTTTATTTCCGCCTGTTAACTTTTTAACCGTCGCGAGCGGGCGAGTTTGAGCCCAGGCGCTGACTGTGAGCGGATATATTTGCACGTTCATCACTCCAGCTAGAAATCGAAATTTCAGACGGAGGTGCAAACGAAGGTGCATAGCATATCGTTGCCCGCATAAACGACGACGCCTCCTCTCTTTTCGCGTCTGCTCGTTGGGAGCACAGTGCGTTAAGTTGGACAAAAACTGTAACATTTTCCATGCTCTTTCCGGTTCTCTCCCGGAGTGGTGTGTGTGTGTGGGGGGGGAGTTCTCCGCGCCCCCTGTGCTGCGGACGCTGCTGCCTCGCGATGAAGTTAGAAAGCTGTGAGCGTCTTTGTGTTTCCACGCCAGACCACATGTGGCACTTCTCCCTCCGGTCATGACATCAATCCAACCCGAACCTCTTGTGTTTTTTTGCTCCTGTTTTCGGTTGTTGATCGCGATTGAACTCCTCGCGCAGGTACCCCGCGCACACTGCCCTTCTGGACCTGCGTCCTTTGCCCATCACAGCGCTGCAGAACCCCAAGTTTGAGAGCTTGTATCGGTGAGCGCGCAAGGTTGCGGTAGCTGTTACCGTCTCCCACGCGGGCGGCAGTCGAAGGGATTTTTTTCACGTGTGCTCAGACAACTATTGGTTAACTTATTACCGGTCTGACGCGCGGGCGGTAGGGGAGGGGAGATTTTCATGCACCTAGACCATCGCAATAGGGCCATGTTGCCATGGGTAGGCTTCGAAAGGTGCGCCGTTTGTGGTGGCCGGACAGCCGCGCCGCGCGTAGGTCACCGCTATTCTTGCACCACCATGCGCCACAACCGATATAACTCGAACAGCGCAGGTGCGCTCCCTTCTTTTACTTACCTTGTGTACCGGGTATTATTGCTGTACGACTATATATAGAGAGAGGTTTCAGGTAACAGGAAGTAGTTCCTCTTTCCATGGATCGGAAATACGAAGCCGAGAGCTCGAACTATTATGATACCGAGATTGTTAATATTTTAATTTACGTTACCGATATACCAGGTAGCACACAAGAGCTTTTTGTGTTACCGTAAAGCCTATCGATCGACAAGTGCCTCACCTTGTTTTAACGCTGACCCTTCCCCGGCTGTGCCTTTTTGTGTTTGTCTATGTTGGAGCAGGTACGAACACTTCAACCCTATCCAGACGCAGCTATTCCATGTGCTCTACCACAGCGACGAAAGCGTCTTGTTGGGGGCGCCGACAGGGTCCGGGAAGACTGCCGTAGCTGAGATCGCCATCATGCGCATGCTCAACGAGCACCCAGGGGCGAAGGTAAGGCATGGTGTGCAGCGCACGCCGTTGTGTTTCGCGTCAGTCGCAGGTGGAAAATGGTTGAGCTGATAGTAAGTCGACGCGAATGTAAGATAATACTTTAAGTTGGAACGTGTTGTAATTGCTCTATTTGGCGGGACTCCCCGACTTCACGGCTACTACTTCGAATAACGTCGTCTTCGGGACAGCGCGTGGTACGTTCATCTAGCAACGTTTCTATGGTGGGCTTGCTCGCGGAACAGCCAAGAACAAATCGATGCTGTCAATCTCATAGCTGTGGAGTTGAGCCAATCCGATTCACCGATCAATCATTGAAGCCCGGCAATCCACGGGGCGGATCTCTCATGCAAACATGCCGCCGAAAAGGCCTCCAGCGTTCCGCTCCGCCCTTGGTGCCCCGTTTTCCTTTCGTACTTTTTCGCCCTGTCTGGCAGGCGGTGTACGTGGCGCCTCTCAAAGCCCTCGCCAGAGAGCGTCTCAAAGATTGGCGGGAGAAGTTCGAGAAGAAGATGGGCATGGCCGTTTTAGAGCTCACTGGCGACAATACACCGGACGTAGACGCGCTCAGGTGACGGGGGATATTCCACGAATATATCTTCCAGGGACTATTCTACGAATTTCCAGGGAATATCCCGGAGGATATGCCCCGGATATTCCGCACATTGGACAGGTCACGACCTATCTATCTACAGTAGACAATCTAGATCCTATCCTGCCGCTATGATATGTTGCGCAGGATCAGTTCAAGTACAGATCCAATGCAGAAAACATCTGCCAAAACGTGCGAACTACACGGCTTCCACCCGACAGTGTAAGTTCTTGTATGTAGATCGGCACAGTGCAGCGTTAGCGGTAGCGGTGTGCCTGTGAAACAGCCAGTGCCGCTGGTCAGGAATCGATCTGCCGTGAAATATCTAAAGTCGTGAAGTGGGGGTCGATGGTTCGTCAGATGCATGGAACGTTCCACAAAAAATATTTTACTGGCACTAACGGCTACCGGAACTATTACCGACAGAAAGACTGCTAGTGTCGCGGCAGCGTATACGGAGTTTTGTTTTTGACGAATATGGCAGAGGTGAAGCTGTCGTACTTTGAACTTTGAACGTATTATTACCCATGCATAGAATGGTTTGTTTGATTATATTGAAAATGAGTTGGATCGAATTGGATCGAATCAAATCGAGTTGAATTGAAGTGAGTTGATTTGTTTGAGTTAGGTTGGGTTGAACTGAATTGCACGGAATTGAATTGACGAAATTGATGACTTGATGTTTTTTTCATGTTGCGGAATTGCTAGAATGGTTGAGTTCAATGAAACCGTCAGGAAAAGGCCTGACGGAGGACGACGCCCCTGGTCAATGGTGAACCGCTCTCGCGTCCTTCGATTCGTTTGGATTGGACTCTTGCGGGCAACGGTCAGTGTGGCAACGACACCGCCGCCATCTCGACTTCCCTCGGCGTTGTAGGCGCTCCTCGAGTTTCTTGGGGTGAACGCCACTCGCGCCCGAGGCGCTATGTATGCGCTCGGGGCTCGTGATGCGTGCGAGCAGAGGGCGTCGTGGAAGCTCCTCTCAACCCGAAATTATTTTTCGAGGAGGGGATCGGGTGACATGCGCTTGAAGCGTCCCCCTCGAGGTTGAAATCCTTTGAGGAGTGCAGTCTCTTTAGATCAGTTTTGGGGACAGACTACTCGGAAATTGAGCGCTTTCCCCTAAAACGGGACTGCAGTCCTAGAAGGGTTAAACCTAGCTCGGAATCATCGCGCGTGAATATACACGCGGTTGTAAGAGGTGGCCTTATGCTGTTCGAATCCGCCTTGGACAGGGGTGTGTACGTTGGTAGACGCTCAATACGTCGTGTTGCTATACTTGGTTGTTCGCCGTTGGTGAGGTTCTGACCCTGTAATCGAGCGCTGTAGGGAGGTTTTCTTGATTTTTGGTATCGCAGAAATTGTCGGGTGCTCCTGTCTTCTTCTTTTCATCTTCCTTTGCGTTTTTTCGGGCTGCTATTGTTTTTGCTATTGTTTCGAATTCAGGGCCCAGAAGCACTCGTCAAAAACAAAAAGCAACGCGCACTGACGAGAGAAATTTTTACCTACGGCTGTCCTAATGTCTGCAGGCGGTCGACTATCATCGTCACTACCCCAGAGAAGTGGGATGGCGTTACGAGGAGCTGGAAGACTCGGGACTACGTCAAGGACACCGGCCTAGTGGTGAGGGGTGGCCGGTTGGGGCAATATTCCTGCGGCGGAATATTGCGTGGGTGTGAAATGGGTCGTTCGATCGTTGAATCGCCGCTCAGCGTGAACAAACGACGTAGAATCCATCATAGCCTTTTTTGTGTTCAAGTATAGACTTGGGCCAATTGTTACACAGTCAGTCGGATCCGGCAATCGAGAACGTCCCTTTTCGACTAAAGACCAAATCAGCTTTACAGTCGAGAAAAATCCTTTTCGACTCAACTTTTTTCGACTGAACAATCCGACTCGCACATCCAGTCGAAAAAAGTCCTCGATTCGACTGGATGTACCGGTCGGATTTCTCAGTCGAAAACGTGTTTTTTATTCCACCGCATCCCATACTACTGTATATTTATGCCACTCCAAAAACCACACCACAGCACACAACACCACAACAGCGGCGTTGCTGGCTTGGCTGCTATCACTGCTGTTTTGTATCATCTTGAGGGTCCTCGCTTTAGTCGTGTAGTTGTTATCTTGGAGCAGCATCTCGAACGTTGCTGCAAAACGTGCGTTGAAGTCCAACGGCAGGGCATCCACATGAAAAATACTCATGGTTCGACTGCTGCTGCTTGCTGCTGCTTGCTGACGCTGTGGCGGTGTGCACTCTTTCGGCGTGCGTGCGTGTTGTGCCTTTGCCGCGCAAATAAATGGAGCGTTTTCTTTAAAGTTCGGCACTCCCTTACATCGAATGCCTCCCGAAAAAACACGAAAACCAAAAAAGGGATCCGACTAACTATAAGGAGGCCCAGAAAAAATCAGTCGATTTGGCCTTTAGTCGAAAAGGGACGTTTTGGACTGACGGATCCGACTGTGTAAGAATTGGCCTTACGCGAGCATTTTGTGAATGTTCCTGTGGAGGTGGTAGATACGGAGGGCGCCGAGGTGCAGTTTTTGTTTTGTTCTCCTGACGTACGGTAGGGGGACACCTGCTACAGTACTTTTCCTGAAGCTCTTCTCACTCGAGAAGCTTTTTATTATTAATAATAGTAAGATAAGTCGCTGAAAAGCGATCTTCAGAAAATGTGAACGCTTAATCCGATGATGAACCCCATGGCCTACGGTAGTAGGTCTGCATAAAAACAGAGAGTAGTAACGAACGGTATTCCCTGTGATGTAGGTGGTTGGTTGCTCAGTTTAGAAGCCCCATCAGTCAGAAACAGTTTGCCTTACAAGACAAAAAGAGTGCTACCCCCTATCGTGGCACCCATGATCTCATGCCGTGCAGACGTCCGATCGGACCGAGAAGGCGATTTGTTGACCTTTGATGCACCTCTCTGGACCGTTTTTGCTGGGTGTTTCGAGCCTTCTCGTTTGGTGTTCCCGGCACGGTGGCTGTGTCGAGGATTAGGTGCGCCAGCGTTTGAGGCGGGCGACGACGAAGTAGCCATGACAACCGAGCGTTGCTTCGTTTCCCTCATTTCATGAATATTAATAGTAGTAGTTTCGATGGACGAAGGCGCGAAATTTCTTAGTAATTCAGCCAATGTTATTTCCTTGTTATGACCCTGTTTAGTTGAGATTGTTGCCGGAAGCGCTAACTGTAGGTAATGCGGTGAATGCCGTAACTGTCGTGAGAAGGCGGCTGCCAGGATGAGGACGAGACATCTGATGCGCAGCTTAATGGGCTGCTATTGTGGTAGCAAATGCAATCCCCTACGTATACAGGGTATATAGGTTGGGTTGGCGTCGGTTGGCGACGACTCTGTAAAACACACTTCTCACTGCGTGAGCCACAATAGACAACCAGGGTACCATTTTTTGTGTTATTTGGCGGTCACCACGGCTGGCGGTCGATTTAGATCATTTTTTTGCGGGAAGAACTTGAGTCCGCACGAGGGGGGTGATAGTATCACGCATTGGGCATAAGGTAAGGCACCCACGAGGCGTTTACATAGGTAAACCCGTTGCTGTTTTTGGAAGTGGCCACACTAGGTAATAAATAAATTCATTGACACCCTCATCCACATCATACAAGAAAATCCGCCTCAAAAGCGATTTTCTTTGTAGCATGCAGCTCACCCTTCATGCGACTCCCCGGACACCTGACGGCGCTTCGCGCTTGGTGCAAGCAATGTCTGCCTGGTCGGTGAAAACCGGATGTGCTCCGTCCCGGTATGGTAGGGACGAAAGGGTCAATGGTCATATGGCTACAACCATGCCATGATGTCGAGTACACCCCCCCTGCCGGTGCTATAGGCAGACCCTCCTTTGAACTGTACTCTAGCGCACGGTTCCTGCGCTGAACCAGGTACTCTATCCACGGACGTGTCGCGGTTTTTCCCGTGGTGCATATTTTGTCAGATCATGGACGAGATCCACTTGCTCGGGGAGGACAGAGGACCAGTCCTGGAGGTGATCGTCAGTCGGATGCGGTACATCGCGGCGTCTGCCGCTCGCGGCAACGACTCCTCTGGCCAGCGACAGGTACGAGTTGCGGAGGCGTGTTGTTCGGTATTGAGGATAGGGGTTGCACTTTTTGTCGGCGAAAACAAATTCTCACTGGTGGAGTCTCCTCAACCATTGTAGCTCAGCCATTGTAAGTCAACGATTGCAACTGAGGAGCTACCCAACCATTTCATCTTTGTATCCCATGCGTACCACCAGTACTCCTTATTGTTCGGTAAATGCCAATACTGAGCCCACAGGATTCTGCATGGGCATAGTGTGGGCTACATTTATTGTCTGGCCAATAACATGTTAAAAAACCAACAGCAGAAAGCATAGGGACACATAGCCAAGAAACCAACGGCAAAGCTTGGGCATAAAGCCAGGAAATCTACCGCAGAATTCGGACAATAAGCCGAGCAACTAACAACAGCCCTGTTTCCTTTTTTTCGGATGCAGTCGTACAGATTCCGTCGGTTGCTCGCACGTAGATCCTACTGTTGTCCTTACACACCCGGTATAACTTTTCGGAGGCTGGGTATTTTGGGCGCAGGCTCGCTGTTTCCTTGCACGACATCTGGGCGTTCAGCTTTTGCTACCGCGCGTCTTTGTTGATTTGGTGCGCTGTGATGGCTACGTTACACCCCCCCTCTTTGAGAGCAAGAACCGACTATTCTAACGGGGGTCGGTCAAATTGCTTAACAGATGCCATACATTTGTAGCCATCCTAGTGTTGTCATACGCCGCTTCGCAACAGAGAGTACGGGCTCAGACGTTCGTGGCCGATCCCACGCCAGCCACCCTTGCTCTGCCCACCGTCTCCGTGTGCGGCTGCTACGCCACTCAGGGTGTGCATGGGTTGCTGCCGTCCTGATTACCAGCGGAACTCCATCGTTGTGCTATTCAACCCAGGTTGCACCGGTTCCTTGCCATATGATTATTTCGAAACTAACGGGAGAAATGTCACCACGTTTTTGGTTTCGCTACTCCAGACGGTAGACCTGCTGTACGCACCGTGAGTGTCACAGCGTGACCCGCAGATTTTTACGCACGAATAGAGTTGTCGTACAGTAGTTGTTGTTGCTCTCCTATTAGCTCATCCAATATCGAAATTCCGTGGTCGCAGGACTGGCTCCAGTAACTCTGGAGTGAAATAATACCCCTGGAAAAAATAAAAACAAACGTAATATGATATGTACGAGCACACATACAAAGTGATAACTGAAGCAAATCGTACACATCTGACGAAAAAATACAAATGCAAGCAGATAGTGCAAGCAGCTCACGCACGTATCGGATAGTGGTATCAGTCAACCCACCCACGCCTGCTCGG
>JBBMHQ010096273.1:0-10269 GCA_037834295.1 Postelsia palmaeformis | reverse complement strand
CTATACTGAGTCAAGATACTACGGGGAGAAGCACAAAAAGTGGGATTCTCAGTCCAATTTTTGTTTTTTTGGCTTGGATTTTTTATACGTATTACGTAAGGGCAAGACAAAGGCATTAACTACTGCACCTTTTGATTTATTTATTTTTTCCGTCAGTTGTGGCCAAAAAACAATTTCAGGATTTTTCTGAAATGTGCCTATTATAGTTCACGAAAAAAAAAATGAAATGGTGCAGTAGGCAACCCCTTCGGAAGACTATAATGAAGCACGTGTCAAGTTTTCAGGTCAAGATTCGAAAAAACGGACTGAGAAAGTACCTGGCTAACTAAAAAGCTGATCTTGGCCAGCCCAGCTCGTAATCGTCCGTCGATTACTTTGTTACCGTCGTATATTTTGTCTCCCCGATTTCAGAAACTAAATATCTGGTAAATATTATTTCTTGCAAGCTATACCTACTGATCCACCACCGCCTACTCTACATGACCTTATGATAGCATGCTTCGTAAAAGGAGTGGGTCCTTCCGTACACGTAGGGACGGGTACACTTCCGGATCCCATCGTCGCTCGGAACCGGAACCGTGAGCCGTGGACTCTTCATAGAGGCGAGGGGAGACATCCTGCGATATATACAGATACCGGCAAGACGACGTGCTTTCCCCTATACACCACCGCCGTATGGACCAAGCAAGCCGCGACCTCTTCGTGGCTGTTGGGGGGTGGGGCGTCCTGCTCCCGCCGTGCTATCGTACTTCTGTATGTACTGGTTACAGTACCACTCTGTCCCGTAATACAATAAGCGTTCGGATTTAGCAATAAGGCGCGCGAACGCGAAGCGTGAGCCTTTTTTTCTTGGTTTTCCAAGGGAAAAAGCAGACGTTCAGTCTGAGCCTGACCCCGCGTGCTGGGGTGCCGTCTATGCCGGTGCCGACTGGTCTCTCTCAACACTCGCACCAAGTCCAACTGCAACTTCATAAAAACGAGACAAGCAAACTGAGAATAGCGCTCGAATGTACTTCATCGAGGGCATTAACAATCGTTACATTTCCGGACATATCGGCAGGACCAGCACCACTCTGTCCGGAAATGTAAGAAATTGTCGGTGCTGACATCACTAGCCGCAGAGTCCTTACATTGTCGGACATTGTGGTATTGTTCGAGCGAATACCTCAAAGCCGATTCTAAAGCCAAGTTAGACGAACTCCCCCGAGAAAAGCATCCCTATAACTCAATGCCTTATAAAAAGTTCTCCAGGTACATACAGGATCGGAGCCGAATTTTCAAAATCAATCCCCACAAAAATTGCCTCAGGTATAGATAGGCGTTGTGCCACCCTTTTTGTTTAATATCTATATACTGGTATACTACGTGCTCGCGTCGTTAGAACGTGAAGAAGCCGCGTGGCAGCCACATGCACTACCTCGGCCATCGCCTGCCAACCGGTCGTAAAAGCTTTATCGAAAATCCATCCCAACTCTCCGAGCCCCTCCTATGTTCCTCTCCACCTCTGGGTAATCCCTATATCGTTCGTCACACCCATTTCGTGCAATAATAAGGCCCATCTCTCCAAACAAACTGCTTCATTCAGGGCTGGTCCTAAAAAGGACTAAAAACGAAAGAAAGAAACAAACCAAACGAACAGACTTTCGTTTTTCGTCAAAACAGCAGGTTGGGCTTTGACGAGAGAAAAAAACGAACTAAAACGAAACAAAGATAAAAGCCGAGTCGAGTTTGTATGCGGCGCAATTTTTCAGAATGACTCTACGACCACAGCACGTGGTTCCTGGCCATGGCGATCGACAGCGACGGTGGATAGACACAACTCGCACACGCGAGGCACCCTCCTCAGCAGGCGGTTCTCGTGGTCCAGCCCGCTCCCTCCGGAGTGCTCTAGAACTTGTATATAGGCCATCGCTGTTCGATGGCTTTGAATGTTGAGTGGAACTCATGTCGAAACATGTATGCGCAACAGCCACTTCCTGGTCCCCCGCTTTCTTACGAGGGCACGCCCCTTGGTGATTCCCTACCCATATATGCTCGCGCCGTCAGCAGACAAGACGCATGGCAGCCACATGCACTACATCGGCCATCGTGCGCTTGTCAACCGGTCGTAGAAACTTTAGCGGAACTTTATCCCAACGCTTCGAGCTCCTCCTGTGTTCCTCTTCGCCCCTGGGTAACCCATAGTTCGTTCATCCCAGAGGACTTTAAAAAAACGAAATGTGAAAACGGGGGTATCGAGATCTCTTTTTTTTAATTTGACCAATAGAACTCACGTGCTCCTTAGTTCTGCTCTTCGTTTCTTCTTCGTTTTTTTCGTCCTCGTGAGGACCGGCCCTTAGTTAGCTAGAGGAAAAAGACGGAAGCTGAGAACAAAAGCGAAAATGAGATACGAAGATACGAAGATACGAAGATACACTCGCTCTGGTAGGCCAAATTCAAAATGAGGGCCGAGCAGACCGGCTGAGTTCATTTTAGTTTTTTATTTAGCAGCAAAAAAAATGTATCAAACAAACCGCCCAAGCGAGAAGCGACCCCACCACACCACCAGTCTGGACACAACACCACAGGTACACTCGTACCTCGTAGCTATACGAATAAAGTGTCATGGGTCTTCCGGAGGCTGACCACCGAGGCCATGGTAAACGCGCGGCGCTGTCGCGCTTCCCAGGGGCCGTCAGCCATCTGGATCCAGGCGTAATTGACTTAGAGGGCTTCGTCGGGCTTTTTTCGTTGGAATCTGCGGGCGATAGAGACCACCACCGGCGCCGCCTCAGGAGGGAAGCACGGGTTTGGCTCGGCCGCCATGCAAGTGACACTCCCCTGCTAAAAGTCCACGTTCCCGGGCCTCCAGGTTCGCGGGTTGACCGCGACCTCGCTGGTGAGGTGCTGGTGCGAAGGGCTCGTCCGGGGGCTGAAAGGGGGGCTGGAGAGGTCGCGGTCGAAACAAGGGATAGATCCCCAGCTGAAACTCCAGCCTCGGGGAACCGACAGGTCTTCCTGTTGATTTTCGGCTGAGCAGCCCGCAGAACTTCCCTGGCGCAGGAGGTGGCTTCCCGGGCGCGGGAGGCGGAGAGTACTGCTTCCTCTGAGGCACTGGTGGCAGCCTTTGAGGCGCTGGCGGCAGTTTCTGAGGCTCTGTGGCGGCGGCGCTGAAAGCGGCGGCCGAGGCGCGAGCGGCAGCTGCCGCGTTTTTCTTGGCCGCCGTGAGCGCGAGCGCCGCGTGGACTTCTGCAAGGCTGGCCCGAAGGCTTCGGCGGTGGTTAAGGCCCGCTCGGCCGCGATGATGTCGGCCTGGTTGAGCGCCGAGCGTTTTGCCGGGATCCCCTGGCCTGTCCCTCAAGCCTACATAGCCCACCTCAATCGTCAGACGCACTCCGCCCACCAGGGATACCAGCTCCCGGACGTGGGAATGGCTCTGGGTGGGACCACGCCACCTTCGACCGCCCCTTGGACAACCGGGTTCATCGGCATCCGAGAGTTGGCGATAGCTCTGCGGCCCGGGACAGCTTCCACCACCGCGCCGGCGACCGGGACCACCGGCGCCTGAGAGTTGAAGGGGACTCGGCTGGCCATGACGGAAAGTCCCGGCGCGGCCCAAGTGCTGAGAACGGTAGTGGCACGTCTCGTCGAAACGGGGCTGAAGCTCGGGGAAGCAGAGGAAATGGGAAGAAGAGCTCGAGTAACGGGTGGAGCAGGAGAAACACTCACGAGGAGACGCTTCTTGAGCTAGCTCCTCCACGGACGGCAGCCAAAGAGCCCCCGTCCCCGAGATCACGGGCATCACCAGCAAGAGGCAAATGCTTCCCTCGCTAGCTGACATTGCTTCTCCCACCGCGCTTCTTGGCGGCTTGACCATATCCGATGACCTCGCCAAGCTCGTGTCATCTAACCTTGCTCACGCTCGAGCATCGGCGATCGACTCCGCCGCCGCCGCCACCGCGAAAAGCACACCGCCGAAGCTGAACGGGTTTACAAATACCTCAGTCTCAAAATACATCGCTCGCATTTCTGTCTTTTCTTTCCCCTCCATGATCAATCCTTCCGATGCCGCGCAGCAACTCCCTCGTTCGGTTAAGCCTCCGCGTCTGATATTACCATGGTGTGCAACGATGACAGCCATGAAGGCCTTAGTTCGACCGACTGGATCCCCGGTTGGGTGTACCCCCTCCATAAATCCTTCGCGCGTGCTATCGCGCCTAACGAGCCTACGACCGCCCCCCTCACTACCTTAATGGATGATTTCTTTGGGCAGGTGTCGCGCTCCCTTGCAGGCGGAGCCACGAGACCGGAGGCATTCACGCTCCCCCTGAGGTTGCTGAGCAACCGCTTCACCGCACCGAAACGGGGGCCAGCTACACCAAGTTGTATCATTTCGCCGTGTCTAGCGGGACCCCCTTTCGCGATTTTAGCCGGGGATTTCGAGGGGTGGTGTCGGCAGCGACGGGGACTGAGCGTGTTCAGGCACCGGGGGTGGAGGTTGTTTTGTAGGTGGTTCGGATGGCAGTTAACGAGCAGTACCCCAGTTTGATGCCCACGCTGTACCCGGGAGTATTGACTACGGTATCGAGGCTGTTGGGTACTTTGGACGCCATGTGGTTGGCGTTTGAACCTCTAGCGAAAACTAAGATACCTGCCATCAACGGCGAAAAGTATTTTTCTTCGCCTGTTCCTTCGGATGGTGCGCGGTCATCTAGCCTGCCAGCAGTGATCGCGGCCAGGGCCGGACGCCTTCCCAGTCGCCTTCATGACAGACGGGATCGCGCATTGATCCGCTTGTGATGAATGTCAATAGATCCATCCCTGACTTGCACGACCCATGGCTTGACACGTCTTCCACCTATTGGCCCCTAGACGAACACCACTACGCTGAAGTTCACGTTGTCTGCATGTCCATCCAGACTGATGACCCTATCCTCTGGAGCGGCTTACTTTCGTCGCCCGCTCGCGCCACCGTACTCAGCGCAAACCAAGGCCACTTCCCGAACTGCCACGAAGACACACACTCCCTCAGACAGTGTGGACACCCCTTCCAAAACTTTAGCGACATATTGAACCCCGACCTCGGAACGCTCGGCGACGACGGCGAGCGGTTCCGCCGTTGGCAAGAACGCATGATCCGATACCGCCACAAGAATAAATCCTCACGACGGAACAGAAATACCAACCGAAAAAAACACAAGCGTCGTTTCGGCTACTTGCGTGGGCACCACGGCCAGGGTCAGCAAAACAAACAGAAACGAATACAAAACACACGCGGAGCGAGGACACCATCAGCCTAATTCTGGCGATCATGGTGGTGGTTCGACCGCCTCTGTCTCTTTCATCCTAGCTCCCGCCTCGGGGATTCGCTACGGTGCTTCGTATAACTCGTGCAGAAACCCGAACGGACGCCAGCCAAGCACCTTCCGCGCCGGTAACTGACAGGTCGACGGTGGTTTGGCCCCTCCTGCCCGCCCGCCGCCAGCATTGCCTGGAGAAAAATCAATGATTTCACAACATTCTCGTGTTCCAGGCTCGCTCAGCGCTCAGCGCCGACCTGCCCCGATCTCGCCCCACACGTTGCACCGTACTCTTGACGCAGTGACTAAGCCTCACGTGTTTCACCGGGGAGCCCCCGGGCGTCTCCCCTGGCATCGGGAGCCCGCGCCTCCAACGCCGCTCCTCTCAACCTGGGCACGAAACCAGGCGCGTCAAACGCCGCTCTCCCGATCTACGCACCGCGCAGCATCACGAATGTCGCGCCCGCGGGTCGTTGTTTCAGCGAAGGTGTTCCACTCCTTCACCTCCCGGCCATGTAGTGGCGGTCGGTTTGAGGTATGGGAAGGCCGACACCGGAACCCCGAAATCTCGGTTGAAGCTCGACTTGGCGTTTCCTCGCTATAATGGTGGCCGCCCCACCCTTTTTGCTATTAAGGAGGAGTCCACTAGACTAGGTACCTCGGCCCCCTCCCCGACCAGGTCTACAAGGAGGAAGCCCTCTCCGGTGGACGCTTTGTTGCCCCCCACCTGAGCACCGTTCCTGACGTCGTCTACAGGGTCTGCAGGCCCCATTTCGTATTTGCGCACACCACTCCACGTACGCAGCGCTCCTCCGGCCTCAGTGGAACAGGAGAAACTGACACTGCCCGTCGAGCCAATGGTGACTCCACGGCCTCCGGCCAGATCAACTGGACAGCATACCCGTTAAAATCGGAAGAATCGGAGCACTCGTCAAGCAGAACGGGCTCAGAGCCCCCCGCCCCCTTTGGCCTAGGATAGAGACCATCGGGCGCGGTAAGAGGTTATTCTAGCGTTTTTTTGCCCACGAGCAATGGTGGCACAGAGCCAGTATACGTGGGACCGGACTCGCCTCGTGCCACCGACGACTCGGCATCGTCGGTTTTTGCCCCATCTCTTGAGTATTCAACGGAGCGGGTGCTACTGTTCTGGCAGCCACCCTCCCATTCTTCGCAGTGGTCCCTCTCGTCTTTTGTCGCTGATGATGTGTTATATGCCTGCGCGGGGCAGTATCTGATGGCTGAAAGGCTCGCCTTTTTCAGGGCCACGATGCAGCGGAGCGGATTATGGTCTTGCCAGACCCCGATGCGAGCACAAACCCCTCGGTTGAGGCGTGCATAGTTTCGACCGCGCTATCTGAGACCGCGTCCGGGAAGACGCCGTACTTGCTGGTACTTTTGCCATATTCGCGCACAACCCGGTCCTGAAGCAGCACCTATTGAGCACTGACACCATTTTTTTAGCTGAAGCCAGCCCTTTGACCCATTTTGGGGCATCGGTCTCCGGAAAGACGACCCCGAGGCCCAAAACCCCTCTCGGTGGCGCGGGAAAAATTGCTCGGGAAAGCCCTTTACGCTGTTCGCGACACCCTTCGCACAAGTGAGACCGGGTTGGCACACCCCGCCTCCTGTAATCAATCTTGCACTCCGACCACGCCCGGCAGGAATCATGAGGTTCCACTGGCACCACCCCGCCCTTTGGCCGTGGCCCACGCATGCCCGCGTCCTCCCTTGGAGTTTTTGACCTGTTTTTTCTGATGCGCCTGCTGATCACAGCCCCTAGGTTTTGGCTGTCGCACCTATTAATAAGGTCGACCCCTCCCTCGCGCTGTCAGAACTCGGTCCCTGCCCCGTTGGGGGCACCATTACCCTCGACGTCGACGCCGCCTGTTTTACAACCACAATCGCGATTCGCAGTGGAGTTGGCGTTCTTGCACTTTTTGGTTGCGTGGCGCTTCTTGGCACTGGCTCTCCACAGACTCTCATTCGACAAGATGTTTTGGATCGCATGCTCTTGGTTGGTGCGGCACCCATCGCGTGCGTGCAGAAATGCCCCCCTCGTTCTTGGGAGGGCTTTGGCGAATCGGCCACTCTGAAGACTTCGACGGGTGTACGCCTGAGCGTCCTTTTATTTCGGGAAAATGAGCCCACGTGCTCCCTCGCAGTTTGGGCCTGCGTGCTTCTCCTCTCAGTGATGCAGTAGACAGTACTGCTCAAACGTGACAGCTGGATGCGGTTTAACAGCCGCTCCTACATCTCTATGCCACCTCGGCCGCCTGACCAACGCAGTTTTGACGAGCTGGAGTTTGTTCACCCCGCTCCGACAGGCATATCCGTTTACGCCATCGACCCCACGGCTTGTGGAGGCTTCCATCTACGCTACAGTACGAGGGCGCTGCAGACGTCACGCTGTCCGACGATCCTCAACTGCTTGCCGTCAACTTGGTTCTCAGCGATGGCTCCCCGGCACTCATTGGACACTACTTGGTTAATATGATGCCCTAGTCCGACCTACGCTCGATTGAGGAGCACTTTGTCGCATCTGGATGACAGGTTTTCCCGCTCGTTGGAGTGGCCGATCTCGATCCCGGGAATATCCTCGGCGTCGCCAACGCCCACGCCCCACTGATAGGTGTCCGACTGGACGTTTTCAGCACAACCACCGAGCCCCCAACCCTCCCTCCGGACTATCTGATGTGTTTGCGGTCTCAACAGTTGTGGTTTCACCCCTCGCAGCCCCAGGCTCACCTTTGCCTGGACGTTTGAGCCCAGAACAGCGCACTTCGTTCCTACGCGCCTAGACAAGCCTGCCGTTACATCTGTGAGCGGTGGCTTCTGACCTTCACGACACGGGCTGGACCTCGGAGGTCATCGAACAACTGGGGGATGTTCTCTGCGAATTTCCAGACGTTTTCTCGAAGTCCAAGTCTGATTTTTGCTCCTACTCCTTGATGTCTTTCGTGGTAACGATTCCGGAAGGAAGCGCTCCTGTCACGTCCAGGCCGCACCGCATCAATCCTATCATGGCCAAAGAAGTGGAGGTCACTTTAGACCAGTACCTGGCGGCAGGCCTGGTCATGGTAAAGAAGTGGAGGCCACTTTGGACCAGTACCTGTCGGCAGGCCTAGTCCAGTACTGGACGTCTCCGTACTCGAGTCCGCTGATGATCATCCCGAAGAAGTCTGGAGGCATTCGGATTACCGTGAGCTACAAGACTCAACCAGATCAGCAGCCTCTGCCGGCTGCCTATTCCTCGCGTGGACCAAGTCCTCGACTCCCTGGGGGAGGAACGAGTGTTTCCCCTCTTCGATTTGGTCCCCTCGTTCACCAGATAATGGCGCACAAGGACACCGTTCCTCTCACGGTATTATGCACTCCCACAAACCTCTACGAGTGGCTCGTCATGCCCCAAGGCAGCAGTACTTCACCCGGCTGGTTCGTCAAAGTGATTAACGAAGTAATCAAGTGTTTGGCACAGGTGGCGGCCTACCTCGATAATGTGGCCGTTTTCAACTCTGATCCGACAGCCGACATCAAGACGATACGAGCCCTCTTCGAACGCCTGCGCAAACACAATGTCAAGCTCTCCCCTTCGAAGGTTCGCCTCTGTGCCACAAAGGCAAATTGCTATGCCACTCCATTTCACCCGCGGGTATACTCCCAAACACGCGCAAAGTTCCGGCTTTGATGAAAATTCCCACGCCTAAGAGTATCAAGCAGACCCGTGGACTGATGGGCGACGTAGGCTGTTATCGCAAATTCCTACACGGCCTGTCCAAGCGGATACACCCTCTCATCGCCCTTCTCCGGAAGGAGGTCAAGTACAACTTTACGCCGGCCTTGGAAGCTATCGTTCACCAGATCCCCACCGAGCTCGCTGCCCCACCAATTTTGGTGTTTCCGGACTGAGGCGCTGCAGCCGACGGCTCTCGCCCCTTCCACGTGTACTACGACGCCTGTATCGACGGCTTTTGTTGCCGCGCTTGAACAAGAACAGCCGGACGGCTCGGTGCGGCCCGTAGCTTATATCAGCCGCGCTACCCTCGATTTCGAGAGGCAGTGGACCCCGTTGGACCTGAAAGCTGGCAACACTGTCTGGGCCATCCAATGACTCCGAGGCTACCTATGGGGCACGAAGTTCCGCAAATTTTTGGACTACAAAGCGCTTAAGAGCATCGGCAAATTAGGGAACGACAACGCGCGAGTCCAGCGGTGGCTCGAGTTCCTCACCGCGTTCGACTACACCATCGAGTTTCGCAAGGGCAGCGCCAACGGAAATGCATATTTCCTATCCCATTCGCTGGAGCACGCCACAGAACACGACCGCAGTGGGTCTGGCAGCCTGACCCCCGTTGATGACGGCGGTATCTTCCTCATCCGAGCCTGCGGGCGCCGCACTCGCTCTTCGCCGATCCCTGGTGTCGGTTTGAGTGGGCTGGTGCCCCGCACTGAAAGCGCCGTCTTGGATGGGCTGTGTTGATAAATCCCAGGCGAAGAACGAAAAAGATTCAAGTATTTGGGATTGTCCTCCCGGCAGAGTAGAGACAGAATGAGTAACCACGTGTGTATCACGTGAACTCACAGGAACAGCCAACTATCCTATAATAAGCCGATATTTCGAATAGTCATAAAAATGCGGCACGGAGGATAACAAGTCGTGCGGAATTTAGCGTGCGCACCCACTCCGGGGAGATAGTGGTGGGGCTAGGAGCTGTGGGGATGGAAGTCATGTCTGCACATTTTCGCGTGAAGTCGCTAGGTGGGCCGGGCCGTGTGCACCCTGCTATCCATGTGGCTGGAAAATCCGCGTACGAGACGCGCGCACTCGACTACGATGTGGAAGTGGTCGAGGGAGTGGTCGTGGGAGAAAATCGTGTGCTGCTGCAGCAGCACTGTTAACGAAGTAGGGGCGCGTCTGCATCGGCAACAGGTCGCGTGACACAGCAGTCGCGTGCACACGACGAAATCAGCAGTAGCAGCAGCAGGAGCAGCG
>JBBMHQ010096262.1:0-10269 GCA_037834295.1 Postelsia palmaeformis | reverse complement strand
ACGGTACCCTGGTTGTCTAGCTCACGTAGTGAGCGGCATGTTTTACAGTGTCGTTGCCAAACGACACCAACCCAACACGAGGGGAGGGGGGGGGCAGAAGGAATTTAAAGGGACAAAATAATAGAGGCAGACAGGCAGTCGGGGAGGAGAGACGTGGGGTTGAGGCGATTTCTGGGCACGCGAGGATTGTCAGGGTTAGCACGGTGGCCTTCGCTAGCGTCACGGAGCAGGCGGACTTCTGGTGAAGCGACCCTGCAGATGACAAGGAAGGGGCGTGGTTATCCAAACGCCGCGCTGGTATTAGTTGGGGAGATGAATGCTGCTTCTGCTTCTGTGGAAGGCACCACGGTGCGGAGGAACTGTCGTGGCTATGCGAATGACTAGTCGGGGAGAATATTATTGCTTGTACTTCAGTGTAAGAGGAAGCTACACCACTCTCCCTCAACTAGTCCTCGCGCGGTATTCGCATAGCCAAGTCGTTTCCTTTGCATCATGCTTCCGTTCACCGCAACAGAACCAGCATGACTCTCCCCCACCATTCCTCCCGCAGCATCTGGAAAACCTTGGCCTACTGCGCATGATTCCTTCAATATATTTTGCTTCGGGCGACAAACTGCAACCATTTCAGACCCCCCTCGGTGCGTATTCCACAGCGAAGGCTACGGTACTATGGAACTCGTGTTCTAGAGACCCTCTCAGCTTGCCCGGTAAGGTCTGTGCTACATGAAAAGGTATCTGATGACGCCAGGTGCCTGGTCAGTGGATGGAGAAATCAGAGGTCTCCACACACACAGAGCAGCAGACTATTCCCAGAGATTCGTGCAGCTTTTTAGAAGGAATCGAAGACGATTGCCTATGAATGACAAGAGGTTGGTGATACTATATGTGCGCAGTTGTCGCGGTAACCACTATTTCGGAATACCCACCGACTCGGGCTTACGACTCAAAAGGCGCCTTTGATTTGGTTCAGTTCGCGGAGCTCGAAATTTCGTGCACCCCGCGATGCGGCGACCGCCGAAATTACCAGGCGGTGGTGTGCGTGCCTTCATTTTTCCCCCCAGCGGCCTGTGACTCTCGATCGATACTGGGAGCCTAATCAATCATTCAGGATACCTTCGTGGTTTCGAGTGATTTCGCTACAAAAATATATCTTTGCGGTTCCTTCTAATGATCTCTTCCCGCCGATAAAGCACCACTGTACTAGGGTATGTGTTGAGGAGAGCGGGCTTGCTCCCTTACCGGGGATACTAGTTTGGTGCGAGCAGCAGACTCCGATATGTGCACTATAAAACAATATTACAGCCATACTAGCGGTATTGCAGAGCAAGTTCTCCATTACAAAAGTTGACTCCTCTGCTTGGGGGCGTTTCGTAAATATTCCGTGAAAAGTCTGCTGTGAACTGCGGCAGCCCTTAAGGGTCCTCGAATGGCTTAATTAATGAGATCAATACTGCTCGAAAGTGCTGTACGCAGCCCACCTCCAATACAGTGTCTTGAAGAACCGCAACCTCCACAGGTCCTACGCGCCGAGCAAGAGAACGTACGGAGTACCCGCTAACGCCAACCTTATTATTAAGCTACGGGGTAGGCGTCCTCTTTTCGTTGGCCAGCTTTCTACCTCAAGAGGTAGGGCGGTTGACACCCTGTGGCGGCCTTCGCTGGCGTCTTGGAGTATGCGAAGTTCGGTGGGAGACACCACGTAGATGACAAGGAAAGGGCGCGGCTCTGTGAACGCCGCGGACAGACTGCGTGAGAAGAGTCATGCTTTTTCTTTGGTGGAAGGAGCCACGGTGCCGTGGAACTGATTTGGCTATGCCAATGCCACCGAGGACTGGTTCGGCTAAGGGATACTGCTTCTGCTTCGATGCATGCAGAAGAGACACCACTATTTCCAGCCCATCTTCGTGCGGCGTCCGCATAGCCTCGTTCTTCCCCCCGCACTGGGTCGTCTTCCGCCGAACCACAAGCGGTATAACCCCCCTCGGCTAGAGTTTGCGAGGCTTTCGCAAAGCCCCGCCCTTTTCTTGTCATAAACGACACTTTCGCAATAAAACAGGCAAGGATGGGAGTTGGAAACGTCTCACGTGATTATCCCACTTCTCTGCCTCATTGTGGTGTTTCTAGTATTTTAAGCGGTATTGTTTCGCTGTTTCGTGTCCCGATTGGAGTATATACGGGTAGCATACAAGCTGCCAAAGAATAGTTGATCGGTCCAACAACGGCAAATCTTGGCCTACTGCGCACGATCAATTCCTTCTGCGGTTTATGTCTCGGAAACCAGCCGTAAATCCCTGCCAGACTCTCCTTAGCGGGTAGTCTATGATTGGGGCTGTCCGTTTCGTACTCGAGTTTTTCTCTAAGCTCGCCCAGTGAGGACTGCGCTAGATTAACATCGCATCTGATATATGCAAGCTTGACTTTGGGTCAGCGGTAGACTCTCCTTCTGGTCGGCGGTTGCGCCGGGGTTCGAAGCTTGGCTGGTGTATCTTGTAATGCCAGGGACAGCTTCCGAGTCTTTTTCCGTCGCGGATAGTGCGAGATAAAAGTTGATAAAATTCGATGCAACTCGACGACCAGTGGGTAAGCTGAACCCTGTGCGCAATAAGAAACAAAGGCTCTTACCGAGGGAGGGAAGAGTCGACACCTGTGACCACGGCTTGTTCAGAAGGTTCACAGAGGGTAAAGCTGGCTCCGAGTTGAGCTAGAAAGTAAAAGGGAATGTAGGCCAAACTAGGAAGAATAACCCAGCTTCAGGTCCAATCGGTGGGGAAAACAGATATCTCCCCCCACACCGCAGAAGATTGCCACCCACACAGCAGAAGATTACCATGTGATTCGCGGTGAAGCCTTCTAGTGGGTATCGCAGGCGGTTGCCTATGGAGGATAAGGGGTTGGTGATACGTGTTTAGTCGTCGCGGTAACTCCTCTTTTGGGATACACACTCACTCGGGAGCTCGTTATTTTGGTCAAGTAAGGAGAGCTCGCGGTGTTGTGTTCCCCACGCCATAGCGACCACTGAAACTACAAGGATCAGCGACTCTTACCATGGTAATGGGGCTCGTGGCTTCGTTTCCCTCTATGGTGGCCCGTGATTTTCGATCGCCGCTGGGAGCTTGATCAATAGTCCGAGATACCTCCAGGTGGTTTCGCATTTCGGGATACTTTGCTACTACAGGACCTCTTTGGAGTCCTTGGTATTGATTGATATCCCTCCCGCCAACAATGTAAGAGTAAGGACGGCGACTCTCAGCATGGTCAAAAGGCGAGGAAGACAAAGATCTGACTCCCCTCCGCGCAAACTAAAACAGTAAAACCCTGCCAGACTCCCCTCCGCGCATACAGCAGTGTCTCTGACTGAAGCTGTCCGCTCGGTATTCAAGTTTTCCTCGAAGCTTCTCCCGTAAGGATTGCGCTATATCATCATCATATCTGGTATATATGTGCAAGTTTGAATGTGGGTCAGAGGTAGACTGTCGTCCTCGATGGCGGCTGCGCCTAGATTCGAGTCTCGGCTGGTGCAAGGGACTTTTTCCCGGGTCTTGTTCCGTTGCGGAAATTGCGAGAGCGAGATATGTCACAATTCCATGTGACTCGACGAGCAGCGGGAATGCTGAAGCTTCATCGCTGTAAAAATGAAGGCCCTTACCAGGGAGGAAAAGGGGCGAAACCTGTGACGACGGCTTGTTCGGGTCACAGAAGAAAGCGCGCACACCACGCTAAAAATCACAACTGCTCGTTGGTTATGGCGGTGGTGCGCGCGCCTTTATTTCCCTCGACGGTGGTCTGTGACTCGATCGCCACTGGGAGCCTAATCTGTCGTCCGATATACCCTGGCAGTTTCGGGATATTTCGTTGCTACAATCTCTCCGTGGCCGTTTTGTTTTTCTATAACCCCCCCGCCAGCAATGAAAGCACAAATAAATGTATGTTTTTCTCCCGCTACTACCAACGGTGTTGCATAGCAGGTGCTCCATTGGAGTAAGTGGCCCTTTTACTTGTGCCGAGTTTTACGATAACCCCGTGATAGGTCTGCTCGGAAGTGCGACAGTACTAATTTTACATTGGGCCATTTTTTATAATATCAACGCAAGGCACTCGTTCAACAAGAGCTGTACTTAGCCCACCTCTGCAATACATTTCCAAGATACCACTAGTACCAAAAAAAAAACATACCAGGGTACCAAGTACCACGGCCGCCCCACCGGTTCTACTTGACAGACATCACAAGACCCAGTCGACCCTATGGATAAACTGCGGGATAGGCATCCTCTACGTACTTCTCGGCAACTATTCTATATGAAAGAGCAGGACGGTTGGCACCCTGTGGCAGCCTTCGCTAGCGCCTTGGGCCACGCAATCTTTGGCGGAAAGACACCACGTAGACGACAAGGAAAGGAAGCGGTTTTGCGAGCACCGTGTCGGCACTATTAATATTAATAGTTGGGGAGAATGATGCTGCTGCTTCTTCGGTAGGAGACACGACGGTGTGGATGAAATAACACGGCTATGCGAATGCCGCGCGAGGATTGATTGGGCAGAGTGATGCTGTTTCTGCTTCTATACAAGCAGAAGAAACACAATTATTTCCAACCCATTTTCGCGCGGCATCCGCATAGCCTCGCCCTTTTCCCCGCACCGTGGTTCCTTCCGACGAACCAGCAGTGGCAGGCCTCTCCCCAACTAGTCCTTGAGCGGCCATCGCAGAGCCCTATCCTTTCCTTATCACCAACGTGACGGCTTCAAGGTTAAGGTATGCAACGTGCGATACTAAAAATCATAGACCCAACAACGGTTTTCGACTAGGACATCAACTGTGACTCTGTGAGACCGAGTATTACGACAGATAGATTGTAGCTCATTACCGACATCAGAAAAAAATGATACTGAACTTTTGAAATGTCAGCCCCTCCGCTCCATTACGTGAATTCTTTCATCGAGGGTTAAAACAACGAGTGATTTACGCCGATACACGGACAGTACGCCGGGGTTATATTGTTTCATTCTCTTGCCCGGTCCATGTTATTCCCTGGCTTCTTTGATGCGACGCTCTGGCATTGTCTCCTTGCCCGGTTCGTATTTTCTGGATTCTGCTTGTTGACCATCGCTTGCGCTTTCCGGCCCCGAAAGCAATACTTAATAAATAACTGTCAAGAGTACATTCACTGCTCTTCGAATCCTTGAGGCATTATTTTGTTCTCACGAGCATGTTCACCTCCTCCTGTAATCACGCACTTCTAGCCATCACAGACTCAAGTCTATACTCCAACGTCATACTTGGGGTGTCGATGAACTGTCGTTTCAATACTACCGTTGACAGTTTTGCAGCGTATTTGCAGCGAACCACGCCACACGCTGAAACAAAGGGCCACTGCAATCACTGTATGAGAACCTAGCTAATC
The DNA here is from genome assembly GCA_037834295.1 of Postelsia palmaeformis. NCBI lineage: Eukaryota > Phaeophyceae > Laminariales > Laminariaceae > Postelsia > Postelsia palmaeformis. Next base: position 4,870 of record JBBMHQ010096262.1, on the reverse strand, counting down.
GTGTGCCTATCATACACTAATGGCCAACTATTAACAGTCGCACGGCGCCTTATAAGTGATGGGCAATGAGCTGTACGGGTGCGCTCTCGACAGCGCCGGATAGACCGGACGTGTTGAAAACCATAGTACGTACAAATTCACAGCACGTCTACTAGATCCACAGGACGTCTAAGTCAACAGTACGTCCAAAGTCGCAGTGCGTTCAATTGACGGCAGCTTCAGAAGAACAGCAAGTTTGAAACCCCCACTACGTCTAACTTCACGACAGTACGTTCAGATCACGACACCTTATATTCACTCAAGACCTCGGGAAATCTATCACCCCATCTGCGGTAAAGCCCGAATGGGGCTGCAGCAAACATTTTTGCCCTTTTTTCCGACAGTGTTCAAAAATGCGACCAGGGTGCACACAATCCACTGCAGTACATATGTTCGACATTGTCAATAGGTACCACAACCAACCGTGCGCTCAAGAGCACCTTCGAACACCACCAAATAGTTCCCACGCTAATGCTGCCGGTAAAGAATGACCATCCAAGATGTGTAAAGTATATGTACACCAAACATGAACACCCCGCAAGCCAAGTCGTCATTGGTACCATCACGCCCCGCCCAGCGAGGTCCGAGCAGAACAGACCAGAACTAGCGCGAACCGAATCGAACAGAACATAGCACAACAGAACCGAACGGAACGCAACCGAATCGTGCCGAACCGAACCGAATCGAACCGAACCGAATCGAACCGAACCGAACCGAACCGACGACCATCATACTACAATCAAATTTGTCCAAATGTTGGAGACACCGATCTCTTCCCCTCCACACCCGGCAACAGCTTGCGTCCTTCCTCCCACGACCGCCCCGACCCCTCTCTCTCGCCTCGTTGACTCCGACCTCCATCCCCACCACCATCGCTATAAGGACTCACGAGAGTGTTGTCACCGGCTCCACTTTCGACGCTTTCTCGCCCCGTCGGGGCGGACAAAGTGGGAGATCCGTCGGTTACGCCTTGATAGCGGTAACTCCTCGCTACCACCACGAACAAGGTGAGGCTGTAACGGCAATGAAACAGCGGGCAAACGACAAAGAAAATTCAGGTATTTATACGAATGGTTGGCGGTACGTCTAACTGCTGGCTCTATGCTTCTCAAAGAGTAAACAAAAACAGGGAGCGCGTGTAGAGGAGGGGAGCGGGGGAGGAGAGGGGGGGGGCGGCAGCGGCGGGCTTAGGAGAAGTACCTACTCCATATCGAGACGACATACTTGATAATTTATACCTGGTAGACAAGTATATGATACCAGTACATGTTATCAGAGGCTACTCTAAACGTGGAGTCTTACATGGTTCGTTGTATGCTACATGGTTATTAAGTGCCGCGATGGAAAGCGAACCGCGCGTATCGGGCGGCACATACATCTCACTTGGATAAGGACCCCGGGAAGGGGTAGGGGTAGATAGAGAGGGTTGTCGAGAATAGAGGGCGCTGTTTCACGAGAAGGTCGAGCGCGATCGTGCCCTCATGATCGGCATGGAGGGTGAACCCGTTCGTACCTGGACCCATTCCTTTGGGGATAAACTACTCGCGTTTAGAGTAGGGTTGTTTTTGCGTTGATCCGAATGAGGTCGGCAGGACCAGAAAAGTAGAAGCGTCAAGTCACGTCAGGTCATATGTGCCAAGTCAAGTAACGTCACGTCACGTCATATCACCCAACTCACGTTAAATCACGCCTTATCGCGCCATGTGAAATAATGTCACGCATTGCTATGCCATGCCCGTCACGACATCTCGGGGACGTGTGAGGCCGTCACGCCACATCACTTCATACTAAATCAAGTCACATCATGTCACAACAACAGCAGCAGCAATGACAGCAACAAGACTGTATGCAGAGGTCGTAAGACCCAGGATTGTTCAAAGCAGCAGATACCCGCCACGGTCAAGCGGAAGTAGATGCCAACGGGCGAGATGACGACGGCAGCAGCAGCATCAGCTGTTATCGTACCTGACCGCGACAAATCCCGCGAGCAGAAAGAAGTAAAGCTCGAGATGACCTCCATTCAAATCGTCCGGAACCCAAGCTTCTCCAAACGCGCCGGAGTTCACCTGATCCGAGACGCGTTTACGACGCATGCTCAGAGAGGGGAGAGGGATACACTATTAATAGCGCCTAAAACATCGACACGAAAACACAACCAACAGCAGAAAGCACTGCCCCTGAAGAAAGGCGAGATTAACAAAAGCGCCACGTCTTGATCCTCACAAAAACAAAAAAATGCTGCGTCTCCTCCTCTTTACAGCGCATTCGAGATCGCACTATAACGCTCCATAGAGACGCGCTCTGCCTTCCTTGGGCCATCCCCCCGTTTCCCCCGCATCCCTAAGGGTGTCATATCGTAATGGTGGCGGTCACAGTGACGTAGATGTGGCCACAATCGTCCAAGGTAGCGGCAATGCTATCATAGGTAACGGCGCAGTAAATAGCGGGAAGGAGGTCACCGTTCATCTGTAACGGTAATGTGGTGGTGACTGAATCAGCTCAAGGTAACAGCAGCAATTGCCTAGGTAACGGCAACGGTAAACGTATCATCGGTAACGGCAATGTAGCGGTGACGGTGAGATCAAGGCCGACACGGTATCATAGGCGACAGCCATGACAAACGACAACTGCAACGAAAACGTTTACAGCGGCAACGTTAAATCACCGCTGCAAAACGCACCAGCCCCAGGAGCGGTACAGTGATCCACGACCCCAGAGCAGTGGTGAGGAGGTTCAGCCCCGCCGAAACGCCTCGCATGGTAGAAGGAGCCTCCGCGTAAAAAAACTCCAGCGAAGTCACGCTCGACAGGATCTCCGACGTCCCGATAAGGAGAAACTGAGGCACCTGCGGTGGGATGGAAGAAAAAAGGCAGGAAAGAAGGGAGACTCGATCGCGTTGGTTAGATATCCTGTGTTATTTGCCAAGCTGTGCGGCCACTTGAGTCCTGGATAAAGGAAAGTGTGGGAGGGTAACAACTAAGCGATGTTAGCCCCCCGAGGCTGCTCGATTTCGCAGCAGGCCCCGGTGGCTTCTGAACAAAAAGGCGAGAGTGACTGCCGCATGTCGAGGCACATAAACACCCTTCAAAGGGTTCTCAACAGAGCAGTGTGAAACATCGGAGAATCGGTTGTCGACACAACAGGGTAAGGCTGCCAATCACGACCAACGTCCTCAGAAGCGGACCCATCCATCTGCCGTTCGTGAGGGGCAGGAGGTATGATGACATCGTCATCCGCGCCACCGCAAGCACAGCGATATTGCTGTCACTACAAGAGCAACAAGTACAGTACACGTTCAAGCGCACGAACAATGCCGTCACTACAACAGCAACGCCGTCAAGCACAACAGGAAAACCGTAAAGTACGACAACAGTGCCGTCAAGTATTGACAAACAGGGCCTCTGTCCCGCGGACCCACCGAACGCCCCTCTGCAAGTGGAGGGCGCACCTCGAAAACCGGACAGAGAGACGATCACACTACCTGTTAGTGCTGCGCTGACTGAACGTCCTGCAAAAGAGAAAGCTATTAATAGCAAGCCTGCAAGGTAGCAAGCCTGCAAGCTAGCAAGCTAGCAATACCGTTGGTGATACAGGCAGAAACAACTGCCCCCGCCCTCCCTTCATTTAAGGCTCATCACGGATCGACTTAATACGGCTGTTATAGCGTTGCCGGTCGAGGGCAACAGATACGTGACTGAGAAGCCGCTGAGGGCGACTCTAACGCACACGCCGCGGGACAGGATCATAAAACGCTTCACACCCTCTATTTTAAATCTTCGATCTTAAAACTCCTACACAGCCCCGAGGGTAGCCAGTAGCCACCGTGGCGGGTTATCAGCGGCCAGTGAACTACACTCCAGCTACGACGCTACGTAACAAAAAACACGAGCGCTCAACCTGACAAAAACGCATGGGGCGGTGTGGGCTCTAGAGCAACCGTGGAGCAACCGACCACCGACACCAACACCAACACAAGCACCACCACCCGATGAGCAAAAAAGTACCTACGCGAGGGCCTGGCCGGCACGACGATCTCCGCGCAATCCATAGACACAGCAGCAGTAGCAGTAGCAGCAGCAGCAGCAGCAGCACTGCTGTGCCACAGCAGCAGTAACAGCAGCAGCAGCAGCAGCAGCAGCAACAGCAGCAGCAGCAGCAGCATCAGCAGCAGCAGCAGCAACAGCAGCAGCAGTAGCGCTGCTGTGCCCCAGCAACAGCATCGCTGTGTCATAGCAGCAGCTTCGCTCACCTCCCACATCGTGATACACCGCACCATCTTTCTCGAGCGACATTTTCGGCGCAAAACGAACCCCGATATCTGAGACGCCTCGCACCTGCCACAGGACGCTCAGCTCAGAAGAGAGGGGAGGCGCCTCGCACTCTATGCAGTCCAGCGAAAGCAAGCCGTCGGGACCAATTTCCTCACAGCCTTCCACCTGCCGCGGAGACAGCGAGACGAGACGGACCTCGGATGTCACAATACAAAACTACAGCCTTGAGCCTACGTGGTACCAGGTATTCCCCAGTTTAGTGGTTTCCCCTGTGGAGGAGACCCCAGACGTGTGTACGTCAGACTCGAAAAAGAACACACATCGTTCATACCTGGTAGTTGTTGCGAAAATTGGAAACCTCTCTCTGTAGGTACGACCGTCCAACCTGATATTACGGGGGACCATATTAAATAGGAACTATGTGGAAGACAGGTCGTAGATACCTATCGTAGATCCTAGACACTTATGCGCGAAAAGGCACGTCACCGGTCAGGCAATATACGACCCTGGGTCACGAGCGGTGTCACCCGTCATAGACGGCGTTGACCCGTCCCCAGAGC
>JBBMHQ010096251.1:0-10271 GCA_037834295.1 Postelsia palmaeformis | reverse complement strand
AATTGGTACCTTTTTATTTTTTCAAATAAAGTCTCACCACGTGGGGTTCGAACTTGGGTACCAATACCAATGGTCTTCGAAGCTGACCACTGGTCTACCGGGGCGACCGGCTATGGAACCAAATATTGTTCGTAAAAAGGGAATAATAATATAGAGTTTTTTTGTGCGTACCATAGGTCCTATTTATTATGGTCCCCCGTGATCGGAAGGCGGCTAGTCTAATCTACTCTACAGCAGTATGTGTAGGCGTGGAAAAAAAAAGCTGTGTGAGGTCGAGGATTTGGTCGAAACTCATCTTCGCAAGGTGGGTGTCCTGTGTGTATGGCGTCATGCAGGGTACGATACAGCAGGCCGTGTATTATGAGGAAGACAACATCTGAATCTGCGGAATTCGAGGAATTGGTCTGTCTGTGTGTTGGGAAATGGCAACTCAGCTATTACTATATTAGATCGGGAGTATCGTCGAAACTCATCTTGGGTGCTGGGTCGAAGGTTTCGTCGGAGAAAGCTCATCTTCGCAAGCCACGCGTGATCCTTCGATTCGACCGCGCGTGTTGTTTCCAGTTGTCGCATGTGTCATTTCGTGATGCGTCTTTCTTTTTGCGAAGTTTAGTAGTTTGAACTCGCTCACTCATCCGCAAACCCATTTCACACAGACACTCTTACGGGGGGCTATAGTAAATAGGACCAAGTATTGTTGATAGAAGTAGGGGAAATATATAGTTTTTTTGTGTGCACCATAGGTCCTATTAACTATGCACCCCCCCCCGTAACGCTAATGCCGGCCCAAAAGGTCGATGTTGGTATATACTCGCAACGCATGCGGGGCACTGAGGAATGCACCAGGCAGCAGAATTGTCGGTAGAGTTTCGCACTCTGTGTTGTCTGCAGCTCTGTCCGCGTGGCCCCGAGTGTCTCTTTGCCGGTGCTGCTGTACGAGTACTCGTAGGATGCAGTCAATACACGTGCAAGGTGTCCATCCATTTTTTTCGTCGTTTTTTTTTTTCTTCCCCATCATCACTTTCACTTTCCAGCTTGACTCGAGGAGAGCTTTTACCCTCAGCGGTATTCTTCTGGACAAGCCGTGGTCACAGGTGGCGTCCCTTCCACCCCCCCCGGTGCGCGCCTTCTTATTTTCTCCCGCACAGGGTTCAGCATTCCTACTGCTCGTCGATTTTCATCGATTGCAGCTAACTCACGCTTTCGCGGTCTCCGCTCTCACGAGGGACCATACTAAGCAAGACCTACAGAAAAACCAAAAACCGATATATCTCGCTATTTTCAGTAAGAATACTTGGTTCTATCTACTATGGTCTTGCAAAACAATCATTTTTGATGCAAGAAAAAGTCCTTACTCGTACGAGTACGCACTTGGTGAGACTTGAACCCACGAAATTGATATTAGTAGGCACGCGGACCACCTACCGAGCCACCGGGGACGCCATGTACGTACGAGATATCGTGGAAACTGGATGTAATAATCCTGGTACGTGCCCCGACTGACTTTTGTTCGGCTCGGCTTGCTCTTCTACACCTCCTTTATGATCACCACTCGCCGTACTGGCTGTAGCTCCCTTACGCCTGTCAGGACCCATCTTCACAGGGAACTTTAGGTTGAAATATACCTGGTATATATTTCCCGAATTATTTTTTGATTGACAACTAGTAAGTACGCCGTTCCCCCATAGGACTCACACATGTTTTTTTTTTCTTTCCGAAATCAGATTAAAATTTATTGAAATATTTTTCATTATTTTCATCTGAAGCTCCCCGTTAAGATGGGCCCTTAGTGGCCCACCTTAACTCACCTTAACAGGGAGGGTTATGGCGATGAGGGTCTGTGACCTTAAAAAACATCAACACACACCCGGTTTGAGTCCTGTCTCTGCACATGAAACAGTGGGCAAACAAATCCGTGTACCGGCGCGATCCCGGTTCGTTCCCTCCATCCTTGTCAGGGGCCCGTATCTGACGACCGCTTTCAAAGGATGGTTTACTCCGAGGATGTAGGCACCGGAGTCTACTGTGGTGTGATCCCTCCCGACTCGGGCAGTGTGGGAGGTAAACCCACCAAATCTTCTCAGTGGTTAGTGTCCCTGGCTTGGCTCAGTGCACGAGTGACCCCACCCATCCGGGACGCTCGTCCGCGATACAATTTATTTTGGGCCCGGCACGTGTTCGGCGTGGCTCAGCTTCGACGAAGTGGGCCGATGCCCTACAGACACTACCCCCCCCTCTGTACGTTTCCGTTTCGAAGCATGCCCAAGCGGTCGGAGGTTGGAGTTAGGGCTACACGACACACGTACAGGGATAAGATTTTGCGACAGACGTGTGAGTCTCATCCTTGTCGTCGAAGCCGGGCCGATGTTTCGGTGGAGCACACCGCTTGATCGACGCCATGGTTGAAGCGCGCTGTGCACGAGACCGAGGGGACTCTACTGTTTTTACTGAGGGCCATATTAAATAGGGCCTATGCCACAGACAGAAACCTACATATTTTACCTATTTTTTACCAACAACAATGGATCCTGTTTGTTTACTATGGTCCCCCGTAGATATTAATGCTACGCGAAGATTTACGGGGGGGGGGGTTGATTGGATCAGGGGTTGGAGTGTCTCACACAGGCGGACCTCAACCGTGTTGTCGAACTATTAATAGTGGGACTCTTCCCTTTGCGGTTGTCGAACCGTAGGAGGGGAGAGGGGGAGGAGACCCTGATATGCCAACTCGGACCTGAGCTATTACAGAGGGCCGTATTAAGTGGGACAGACGGTACACGAAAAAACAATATAACTCACTTTTTTTACCAACAAGATCTGGTCCTATTTACCATGGCCCCCCGTTAATATTACCAGGAGGGAGAGGAAAAAACGACCAAGAAAACGAAACCATCACAAAATGAAGCTTTGAAGTACATCGTGGGTTCTGGTTCTGATTGCTATGCCCCCGCCCCCCCCTCGCCCAGTAGAAACAACGCCTCCTTGCACGTTCATTCCGATTACTTCGTCGGGCCGCCGAGGTTATGGGGGTTCATCGTGGACTCTGATAACTGAACTCCCGAAATGGAAACAGCACCTCATTACATTTTCATTCGGGTAGTTTTTCTGAGGCGGTCGGGGTTAGGGTTCGGGTGTAAACTGGGGCAGGGCCCATGCGGTGCAGACCTCTGAAATGCTTCCGTGTTGAATTTTCCCGATCTTCCCTTTTGTCTCAATTCCCGCTTTGTTGTTGATGCCTGGAAATTTGCAGGGTGCTTGCCCGACCGGGCGTGGATTGACTGCCGCGCGCGAGGTTTGGGGAACCAACCGCTCTCGCGCACGTACGCGCTAGAGGGAGAGAGAGAGAGAGAGAGAGAGAGAGAGAGAGAGAGAGAGAGAGAGAGAGAGAGAGAGAGAGAGAGAGAGAGAGAGGGGAAGCGAAAAAGAGAGAGCGATACAAGCACAAAGGGCACGGGCACTCCCACAAGCACGTACGCATCCGCCAAGAACGGGAGCCTGTCAATCCTTGGTGGTGTCCTGCTTCCAGCAACATTGCTCTGGTTGATGGCGGTGATCCAACGGTAGGGTTGTCGCCTTGGGTCTAGCTCGCGGCCGCAGTCCACGACTTGGCGGTCTTCGAGAAAGCGCGGGGTGAAGAGCCTAATCTACACTTTGGAGGTCGATTGTATTGTCGAGTAGTTAAGAACCCTGAACCTACGTAGAGTCCGGGTTTTTCGCATCCTTAACCTGCGGGTTGAGTTAATTCACATCCTTAATCTAGGTGCTGGGGTATTTCCGCGAGCTGCGGGAAGGTGGAAGGCACCGGACGGGCTCCAAGAGCGCGCGGGCTGCAATCAGGGTCCGACCCTATCCAAGTTGAAGCCCGAACCAGGTCATCACCCGAACCAAGGTTATCACCGGAACCAAGGTCAACCCGAATCAAAGGTTAGATCTCTCACCAAGGTTTACAGCTCACCAGAAAACGCCAGGGACCCCGCCGCGCAACCGGGAGAAGGCGGAAAAGGTTATCTAACCGCAAGTCAAAGCGCCAGGAATTTCCCTGCGGACGGGGAAGGGAGACAGGAGGCATCATGGCCGAGGATTCGGGCGAGAACACGACGGCGTGGGAGCCTCTTTCTTCCGTGGACTACTTCATGCTGGGCTTGGTGGGCACCTTCCAGGCGGCGGCGCTGCTGGTCTGCGCTCATCTAGTCTGGTATAGGCGATGGCCTCCCTACGTCACCAAAAACGTCAACATCGTCGTCATCACCGTGAGGGAGACATTAGGAGGGGCTTGTTTTTGTCGAGCGGAGGTAGAAGGGTTCGTGAGAGGGGGTGGGGGGAGAGGGTAGTTTTCTTTGGTGGTTGTGTTGGTGGTGATGGTGGTGCTGGTGGTGTTGGTGATGTCGGTGGTGTTTGTGGTGGTGTTGGCGTTGATGGCATTGTTGGTGATGTTGGTGGTGCTTGTGGCAGCGATGGTGGTGCTGTTGATGTCATGGTTTCTCGGAATTATGTAGTAAAGCTGCTTTTTCGTTTTTTTCCTCGCGTTATTCCACTCATTACTTTCTTGCTCCGTTTTTTTTTTTTTCTTCTTCGTTATATTTTGTTTTTCTCACTCTGCCGCTGGCATTCATGTGTGTCTCTTCCTCTCTCTCTGCATATGCATGTGCATGTGTGTGTGTGTTTTTTCCTTGTCGTTGCTGTTGTGTTTTCGGTGTGTCCACTAGTAGATTTTATCGGGCGTGCTGTGGACAGTGACGAAGGCGATCGAGGCCGGCTTCATCAGGCGGAGGGTGGGCGACATCCTCGCAGCGTGTGACTTTGAGGTGTGACCTTTTAGTTCTCATCATATCTGGCTGGATTGCATTTCGAAAAACCGCTATTTGACACATGTTGGCTCGACGTCTGCTCGGAACTCACGAAGTGCATTTTTAAATGCTGGAAAAAAATGTAGGAAGCGTGGCCCAAACACATTGGGAGTTGATCGCTTTCGGTTCGACGTTGCTCGGAACACTGTAGTAATTGCTGTCATTTTCTTCAAGGATATTGGTGCAAGAAGCGCGGGCAACATAACTTTGACAGCGTTGATAACTCTACGGTCATTTTTGGTCGAAAACTTATCCTGTAACCGACAGCTGAAGTCACTGCTGCCGGAAGCGTGCGCCAAACTATTCGGGAGGTATTATTTTTTCGGCTCAACGTTAGCAGCTCGAAACGTAGGAAGATCGTTTTTTGAAGACTGAAGTTAGTGTCGCGAGCGTGGGCCACATAACTCGGGAGTTACAGTATTTGGTATTATTTGTAATTTTCTGGTCGAATTTTATGCGAAACGTTTTAGATTATGCTTTTCAAGACTGAAACTCAAAATTGGTGTCAAGGCATGGGCCACACGAATTGAGAGCTAATCATTTTCAGGCTGATTTTCGCACGATTTTGATCAGTTCGTTTCACTGGAAATAGTGAATGAAAAGGGTGGGTGAGATGGCCCCAGCGTCGTGATCGTGACTTCGATGTGCGGCGAGCGCTATGTCCCTGCCTCTCGTGCTTGTGTTTTTGTCCCTGCCTCTTGTGTGTATTCTCAAGAGACTAGGGCGGCATTCAAGATGAATGGGAGTTGATCAAGATGGCGCAATTTTTGCTCCAAACATGACAAAAAAAAACATTTTGTGTTCACGAATTTTTCACTGTAGAATGGGTGGACGACATCCTCTGAGCGTTGTCATTTCGAGGTGCGACGGTCGCCTCCCCGCCTCGTGCAGCTATTGACACTCCTGTACGGTTGGTGATTTTTTGTTTTTTACTGAAAAAATGGGGTCCCTCTTCGTGCGAGGACAGCAGTTCCATGCAATCGACGGTAGAAGAAGAATTGAACTTGGAAAGTCTCGCACGATTGTTTCGTCTGAACAAGAGAATGGTACTCGTACGTAGCTGATATAGTTTTACTCCACCTTTGCGCGAAACGTACGAAAAAGATTGTTCGTCTGGATGGTTGAATTAGTCCAGGGCTAACTAACCCTGCCTTCCATACGCGTACGAAAATTAAAGCTAAAAAAAGTCACGCGTAATTTTGAAGTGCAGCTCGCAATTTGTAGCCACGCAAGGCGGGTTTGATTTATTGAGTCAACAGCAAGAAGGGCATGGGCTCGTCGCAAAGCAGCCGTCTTGAAGTATTTTTTTGTCCGTTTTTGTTTTTTTGTTCGCGTAATAAAAGGGTTCGGCCAGTACCAACCGGACCGCCAGCATGCACATATAGCGTACGGGTACGTTGTCGAGTCATCATACAGTAGAAAGCTCTCTACTATGGTGCCGGCTATCTGCCCTAGTAGTGCCTGTGGAATCGCTTGGCGGTAGTAGTCAGGGCCTGTAGCCGCTACATATAGTCCCGGTATTGTAGGCTAGCGCATATTATGCCGGCACTAGATGTAGCGGCAACAGGCACTACTACTGCATTTTGGTCGTTTTTCCCTCACTCAGTCATGTCTGCTTGTAGTGTTCACATGTTGGCGCGGGGGGGATACAGCACCGACAACAACGAGTTCCAGGGTACCGGTTGCCTCCTTGTTCTTGGCCGCTGTGGTTGTCGGTCAAGCCACATTCCTATGACGGGGCACCATATGAAGCAGAACCTACGGTACACACGAAAACCTATATAAATCGGTATTTTCACCAAGAGTATTTGGTCCTGTATACTACTGTATGGTCCCCTGCAATAGCGTTGTGTTCCGCATCGGGGTTGCAGTTGGCACACGACGCAGCAGGCAGCAAGTGTGGAAGGGTGGGTGAGCTTTTTAACCCCCCCCTTTTTCTTTTTGCCCCGAAGAAAAAATAAACAAAAAAACACACCCTTCGCATTCGGCGTTTCCTTGAAAATGTGGATCCCAAACCCAAGGGGGTTAGTCACTATTACGGAGAGCCATAGTAAACAGGACCTACGGTACACACAAAACCAATATGTTTACCTTTTTTTACCAACAAGATTTGGTCCTATTTACTACGGTCCCCCGGTATTGTTGTATATGGCCAAACTGCACTAGTGCTTGTGTTGTTTCCCGTCCGCTGGAGGATATAATAATGCAATGAATGAGAATGTAATGCTTCGGACCTGGTACGTATTTGTTGTCGCTTTCCCCGTTTGTTTCTTGACGCCCTCCCAGAGGTTCTTGGCGTGGTCGACGCTCACCGTGCACGTGGTGGCGTTTTTCATACGGGTGTACCGAATGTGGAGAATCCTGATCAAGCACGATGGGAAGATGTGGCGAACGGAGTGAGTGCAGTAGCCCGAGGACAACTCTCTCGCTATGATAAGAACCTCTCGCCGTTAGCATCAATGAGCGCATAATTCGTACATGTAGTCGGTCGCCCGTTGTGTGCAGCTGGTGTAAGCCGCCTGACACACCAGGTAGACCATGCCATGCGCAGTGGGTTTCCCACCTTGACAACATCCGCATGAAGACATTTCGGGAGAAGATACCAGATAAATCGGCCTGTCACGGAAAAAATGTACATTTTAGGATCAGTGTGGTGGGTAGGAAAATATATAACACCATCTCAGAGATAAGACCCACCTCTGGCACGGGGTGGTGGAAGAATGGGTACCCCACTGCTTCAACGTGCAGGTGCAATGGACGGACGACAAATGCTTATCTTTCCGCTAGACTTTCGCCCGGGCGACGCGGATCTCCGGCTTCAGATCTCCGACTCGAACGACTTTAGGCACCCGTATCAACCCCAGTTGATATTGCAGTCCCTATTTCGGCGGGAAACCCCTCAAATTCTGAGTAACTTGTCCCTTAAACTGGAATGCAGCCCTAAAAGGCTTACAGCTTTCTGAGGCCTCAAGGGCTGCACTCTCGTTGGTGAGGATCAGCCGCTTGGAATGAGAGTCATAGTTAGGGTTCTGGACAGCAGTGCAGTATTCTTCTCCCTGTTTTTTTTCCTTTTCTTTTCTCCATCCCATTCATTATCCTCGCCCTTCGTACTCTCCCGCTCCCTCCCAGTAGCACAATGACTCAAATTCGGGGTCGCATAGCCCCCCCCACTGCGGTAGGCGCCTTGGTTTTTATAGCGGAAATAATTCAGCTTTTTCCACCCTTATCGACGTTCGCAGATTTTTTACACAATGGTTGATCAGAGAGCTTGCTTCGCCTGTAATTATGTACAATGTTCGACAACCTGAAGCACAATGTTTACCGTACCGCACGCAACGTTTGCGTTTGTTTGTCCGGTAAATTAGTTTCGTTCAGTCATCGTTTTCGGGAGCGCCCGCCTGTTCGTAAAAACCGCAGTTTGCACTAAAAGAGGCGTTTCACGATAGAGGTTCACCCTTGATTTTCTGAGGCTCCTCACTTGAGGTGCTCCATACCTCACCCCAAAACTGACTTCAGCACGAATCAAATCGCATCCCGATTATTAATTTTATGGCCCAAGTACAAAAAAATGCTATTTTTCGGAAACAAGATTGTCCCTCCGATGATTCTGGGCTAAAGAATCCCATCGTTCAGAAAAAAAATAGCGGGAAATGTACCACCTCTATCGTAGTTGAGACTGACGGAGGTGAAAGAGCCGAGAGGCGCGCCTTGACCGATCCTGACCGTGCTCCTATCACCCTGTACTATAATATTGATACACATCAAATTTATGTCCCAACCCCGCAGCCATGTCCTCAGGTGCAGTGGGATATGTACCCACCTGAAGACCACCCAGTGAGTAGCCAACACGTGTAGGCCCTGTCTAATGCCCTGGGATGGTCTATTATTCTTCTGCTGAAGTAATGATCTCATTCTACAGTACTGTAGTTCCAAGTGTTAATTGATACCTGGTAGCCGGTCGCCCCGGTAGACTAGTGGTCAGCTTCAAAGACCACTGGTATTGGTACCCAAGTTCAAATCCCACCGTGGTGAGACTTTATTTGAAAAAATAAAAGAGGTATCAATTGCTGAGAGCGCCTTCGTTGCGTGGGTAGGCGGAATTTGACGCAAGTTGACGAGGGAAGAAAGTGCTGAAATATTCTCGCGAGAAAATGCAAGGCAAGTACCGTAGTGGGGAGGAGGGAGAAGAGCCTACTTAGTGACGCCGGATCTGAGTTACGACTCAAGAGGGAGAGAGAGAAGAAGGGCGAAGATAGTAAATGAGATGAGAAAAAAGAAGAAGTGTATTTTCTTGACGAGCCGATTCACCCGGTCTTTCCTTCGCCATAGCCTTGAACCGGATTGTCTTGAAAATAGTACCCGGTCCCAAAGTTGAGCAATCCACCTCTCAGTCGGTCGAACTCACAGGTGACGTATTATGTCTAGTCTGCGAAACATGATGCCCTTTACATGCAGCTGTCCGAGGGCGTGCTTGGGGGTTGGGTTTGGAGGTACGAGTGCTCCCAAGCGTTCCGCGTGCCTCTCTGCTGACTCCAGTCATCTCAGCTATACACTGTATGGGCTACGTCTGATTACGTGCAAAACCTGCTGATCACAAAATAGGTTCTCTCATGTTCCCAGGCCCGGGTTCTGGTGTCTTGTCTGAAGCTGTACCGTGCATTTCATAGAACCCCATTCCTTTGTGGCAGCTTGCACTTCTGTTAATATTTAATAATACGCATCACGCTTTTGTTCTTTCTGGCCGAAATAAAAACTGCATCATGTCTATTGGTAACAATCTTTTTAACAGCTGATAACACCTCTACCCGTGTAACGGATGATTTTCGCAGGCACCAGATCTTGTGCCTGTCTAGCATATGCCTCATTCCTGTGGTGGCTACCTGGTTGCTCCCTCGGACGGGTTTTTTCGACGAGGTGGCCAACTCGTGCGCAACGACGCGGGTTTCGATGTACCCCACCCTGGGTATGAACGCCTTAGGCTTGTTCGGCATCTGTTTTCTGTGGTGAGCGAGTTGGTTTGTTGACCTGATCGTGAGTGTGCGTGTGTTTTTTTTCTTCTTCTTGGGTTCGTTTGTTTGTTTGCTTGTTTTTTTAAATGCTTTTTGTTTTTGTTAGATCCCATCTCAACGGGGAGTTTCAGTTGAAAACACATTCATACTCCAGATTATTTTTCGATTGGCAGCTGGCACGCCGTTCCCCCATAGGACCCAAACACGTTTTTTTCGAAATCGAATAAATATTCATTGAAATTGAAAATTTTATTTTCGACTGAAGTTCCTTGTTAAGATAGACCCTTGTGTGTGCGTGTGTTTGTGTGTGTGTGTGTGTGGGTGTTTGTGTGTGTGTGGGTGTGTGTGTGTGTGTGTGTGTGTGTGTGTGTGTGTGTGTGTGTGTGTGTGTGTGTGTGTGTGTGTGTGTGTGTGT
>JBBMHQ010096240.1:0-10272 GCA_037834295.1 Postelsia palmaeformis | reverse complement strand
TGGAGCTAGCGATCACCTTGTGAATGCCCAAGCGCTAGTCTGCAAGTTTGTAGCCCATGTATGAAATGTACAGCCCACTCGTTTAAGAGCCTTCCACGTGCCCGCAGGCGTCGCAGGGGAGGGGGGGGTGTACCCATTACTATGCATGGCCGTAGTCGTATAGTCATAGACCCTGGCACCCCTACAAGGCCGGGACGAAGCACGTCGGGTTTTGAACGACCAGGCAGACATTACGTGCATCAAGCGCGGAGCGCCGTGGGGTGTTGGGCGATTCGCATGAAGGGTGAGCTGCATCCCACTAAGAACCGCTTTTGAGGCGGAGTGTCTTGCATAGGGGAGGGGGGGGTACTCGATGTTGTGCATGACCGTAGTGGAATAACCATAGACGCAGGGGTGGGGATGGGGATTGGAGCAGAAAAGCATAAATGTGTCTGTTGCCGGAGAAAAACGAGAATGATTGGCCCCACAGAAGAACGCATGGGGTGTTGAAACTTCCACGGGTGCCGACGGCGTTTACTTGAACGTCGAGCTGAGCGCATGGGCAGGTACCGCGGCTGAAGTGCTTGATGAAAAGGAGAATCCTTCCGTGACCGCAACCACAGTGTAGCCAGCAGAAGCTCAAAGCAGCCGACTCCGGCGGCGACATGAGGATCGATGCGAGGCAGGAAGGAAATTCTTGAAAAAAACAGCGAATCGCCGGACGATAAATAAATGAAGATTCCCGAGAGTGTCTCGCTCGGCCAGCCCCACCCTTCCGGAGACCAGGCAACCGGCCCCCGGGTGGGCACCCTTTCGATCGCCCCTGCTCGGCGAACGATAGTAAACAAGACACGGGTGTATACATATATATATGCCTATACCACAACACCAGTGGAAAGGTGTTGGGGGTATTAAGTACCAGCAGGAGAACACGTAGAAAGTGGCGTGGAGCAGCGGTACAGAACGGGTGTGGAGTCCATGTATAGGCGCGTTGGCATGCTAACGTATTTACCAGGTGGGGCACACAATTATTCGGTAGCGCGTGGGTTGGTCGGTCGGTCAACAGAGATAGGGGGAAAGCCCGTTGTTGGTTTTGTTGGTGGAGGAGGTACAAAATTATGGGAGACGATGCCGTCGTTGGTAAAATGTGTGATCATTCACATCTTGGGAGCCAGCGCGAGAACGTCGGAGCGCTACGAATATATGATATCAGTGGCAGGGTCCAACAGAAAGGAAGAAATGATGGGTTCGGACCGACGATGGTGAAGGGCAGCCCAGAGACATCGGATAGCGGCGACAGTCAGAAAGACCCCTTCTGCGATAGGAGTACTGTGGCACTTTTCGAGCAGCTAGTCACTGGGACTGGTTGGGCTTCTCAAATGAGGGACCACTGTATGTAGAACTGTCATATAGAAGTATCGTGTGCGTGTTAGCGGTGTTTTTCATTGCAGGCCAAGGCCAATATGGGATTGTTCATCGGCTCATTGACAAGTAGGTGTTTCGCTTTCACCTTTTACCAGGGGAGGCATACCGCGCCTCGAGTGAGGAGCCTCGTGATTTTTCAGAGTCCGCACCCCTGCCATAGCTTGCGTTTACAGTACTACTGACTGTACTACTGAATACACCGCTCAACCTGTGATCGAAGACAGATATCGACATCAGAGCCGGCGGCGGGTTCCGCAACCAAGACTAAAACTGGCGAATGTTTGGGCAGGCTAACGAACCGAGGATATTGATGTCGCGTCGGCGAAAGCGAACGGAATCAATCCCGTTACCTCGGCGGGGGGAGGAGTGTTTTGCGCGGCGAAATCGACAAAACTCGCCGGCTTGAGGCGTTTATACAAGGCGTTTTTACAAGGAATTGCGTGCTACGATAGGCTTAGCCTTTGTCTTGGGCCAAACACGTATCTGGCTGACAGCACTGACAGGATTGACAGCACTGAGGAGCTATACTCAATCAGGCATACCTTGTCGTTTGTGTTCTACAATAATATACTTGATATTCGTACAGCAGCATGGTTCATCGGGTCGAGCGTACCACTCTGGGCGTGAGTAAAGATTCAATTGGTCTGTATATTAATGTGAAGACCTTTCTTATACGTCCGTCCAGAGTGGTATAACATTCTCTGGATGCCAGGTCCTGGCTTTGAGTTTCTTTTTTGTTTGGTTTCCCCATCTCACTCATGACATTCGCCTTTGTTGCTCCTGCTGCCTCCTACTATATACCAGGTAGTCGTAACCCAGGTCCGGGGACACACAGTGGCCTCTTCCTTCCCCCCCGTACCCACTACGCCTCGTGCCTTGCACTTTTTATCGCGAGAAGACTTCAGTCATTTCTTCGCTCGTCGACTCGCGTCGAATTTGGCCTACCCTCGCTATACTTATTTGTGGAGCTTCTCAAAAGTGGGAAGCCCCAGGAACGTGACGTGCACCCCGCTCCCCTCTACCGCAGCATGATAAGCTGCTCAGAAAGGCGTGGGGCGGTACTGTGTTTTTCAGGCAGACAAGGGAACCTGGTCGCGGCGGCCCGCGGATGACGACGGCGGGGAGGGGGCGGGTTGTCCGCATGCCATGCGTAGCCGTAGTCGTATTGCCATAGACCCTCGCCTCCCCACAACGCCAAAACGGAGCACGTTGGTTTTTCACCGACCAGGCAGACATTATTCGCATCAAACGCGAGGCGCCGTGAGGTTGCTGGGTGAGATGGGGGGCTGGTTGAAGGGGACACACGTCGCCGGCAGCGGAGAAGCTGTCGTTCACCGTGTAGACCCGGAAGATGGTGGTCGGCAGTGATGGCTCTCTGTGAAGGTCCTTCGAGAGCCGATACAACAACCTGGTGTACAGCTGTAGGGGAAAAGAGAAAAAAACAGAGGAAGATGCC
Source organism: Postelsia palmaeformis (assembly GCA_037834295.1). Taxonomy (NCBI): domain Eukaryota; class Phaeophyceae; order Laminariales; family Laminariaceae; genus Postelsia; species Postelsia palmaeformis. Next base: position 7,412 of record JBBMHQ010096240.1, on the reverse strand, counting down.
CCGGCTGGTTGACAGTGAGGATGAAGAGCGGAAAAGGTTGGTAGCCTTTTTGGGGTCGGCAGTACCGTCTGGGTTCAACAATTAATCTCCGCGGTTGAGTATACGAGCAGGCAGTCGCCGGCGACGGCATCGTCATTCATTTCAGAGCTGGAGCAGCGAGCACCTGAACGAGTTCCACGACAAATAAAGCGTACACCGGTCTGTAGACGGTGGACACATATAGGGAACTATAGCGCTCGTGCGTACGTAGCCTAAAGCGAAAAGCGTTGTCAACTGATCGAGGGTCCCCGGCGTAGGTGCACGCGCAGCCGAGGTGACTTTGGTGTACTGAATAAACGTAAAAAATTGCCGGAAAAACACAACCGATTTTAGGCGAATGGGGGTAGGGCAGTGTGCCTAGGTTTGTTTGAACGCATTCTAACTGCTCCCTTGGGCCAATTGAGATGTGGCGAGCTAATCGGAAGAAACGTCGCCCTCGAAGAGAGTAGACGCGGGGCCAAATTGCAAACGCTAGCAGACGGACGTCAGTAGTGTACGGGAGAACATAGCGCTCAGAACCAACTGTTTTTAACGTGTGCATACATATATATGAGGGTATCGTGGGTTATCACCGCTCGCTATACATGGCCCATCGCGAATAGTCGAAATTTCATGTGAGACCCAATGCCAACGCTGGTTGTCCAGACTACCGAGAGTGCAGCAGACGTCCAACAAGCAGGGAACATGCTCAGGCATCCGCGGCGGCGGCAATACAGATAACGACGGTCGTGCCAACGCTGTGAGGAAATAAACGGCATCGTAGGGAATCAAGTGTCATCCAGAGGAGTGCCGCGAAGAAAGCGATGCAGATACGGTATGCTGCCTCCAAGCCGAAGTCCTTTCATGATGGGCGATAAATAACTCCTACCTGGTACTCGGTACAACACAGCAGCAGCAGCAGCAGTGCCGACACCGAGCAGCGTCGTTAATCGACCAAGATCTCGCCGGCGGCATGGCATTTCTGCCGCATGCAGTGAATATATAGTGCACAGTGGAATACCCACCGGCCAGAGACGGAAAATTACATCTTGTATCACTCCGCAGTATTGCTGAAAACACATCCCTGGTCCCAGGTAACCTGCCACTACGATATTTCACAAATCTGTCCGGAAAATTATGAGGGGCCGTGGTTTGGGTATCAATGTCACACCAAACTGGTTCTTACAAATCCGGGCAGATCAGTAGTCAGAAAGGCGCCAGTTCTACGCGTACCGAAGTGAATAACGAACAAGCGCCGGCTCGACGGGGAAAGCGAAAAAGTATCGCCCGCACCCGCCGCCCCGTCGGCGCCGAGTTAACGAAACGCGACAAACAATCACAAAGCTGGCACATTACGTCCAGTACAACAGAGGCAACAAAACCCAACATTGCCAAAATAAAGCGTTTTACGTAGCCCGAATGTTCTGCGGGAAATATCATGCCGTCGAGTCCTCTAAACTGCCTTCACGCGCAAAGGACGTACATACGTGCTTCTCTTCCTCTCTACTCCCTTCGGTCCCGCAGGTATTACATGTCAACGCGCCAGGCGATCGATCGACTCACTGTCCACTACCGGTACGTCGGCACTTACGTACTTCTCTCTTTATCTTTCTCTATACGCTCTCGCTGGTGTCGCCATTTGCTACAATCAAGAAACAACAATGCGATGGTCAGACTGAGTGGGATGTTCATAGCGTCAATTTCCACCAAGACCGACTGAGTTGAATGCCATAAAACCGCCAATTCTACCATGACCGACTAAGTTGAATGTCATAGCGTCAATGTCCATCAGCGTCGACTGAGTTGATTGAAACTTGACAAAAAAAAAAAAACTTCACGCAGCAACCCGACCCTTGCTCGCGCCCTCCGAGTAGCCTCGTCACCACTGCAACACACGGCGTGAACCAAACCAAGTCTGACTATTCCCCGGCCGGACTAAATTTAGGGCAATGTCTCCCGCACCCCTCCCGGCAGCCCTCACTCTACCGAGGAGCGCCCCTCTTGACCATAACATACCCCCATGAGGGAGAAGCCACGGAGGGCACTCTGAACCTCAGGAAATAATACCACTGCACTGAGCACCAGTTGGTTCGCTGTACATCGCGGCAATCGCCGGCCCGCCTCCGACCATAGCCGTCGCGCGCGCTCCAACCGCATTATTGTCCTATCCACGACGAAAGCCAAGCATGCAGCCCTACGAAAACGTCAAGGGGGAAAAAAGGTGGGCGATACAGCTCCGATGCCGTTAACAACTGCTCCCTTCGGCTGTGGCACTATGCTCACCACACAACTCCGGTGGTGGCGGCATGAAGAGGCAGCGACGTTCTTTGACCGCTTCCTTTTCGGATATTACTGCACATTTTCAGCACACAGACCGGCATGAAGAGGGCCTATAATTTTCTACTCAACCGACGTACACACCTCCGTCCTGAAGTATTGCCGGCAACAACAGCAGCATCAGAGTAAAATCGCGGTAAAAAAAGCACTTTTTAGGGGCGCTTGCACGCAGCTTTTGAAAATCAAGCGGTGTGCATGAGCTACAGTACCCACCCCTCAACAGCCGGCCGCCTGCCCCGGTTATAGCTCAACTCCCCCCCCTCTCCTCGGTCCCGCGTGGACGCCTCCAAACAACGGGAACTCTAACATCATGTTTCCCAGCACACATCCTTTTGCCTATGTTCGCTTTGATACATGCTTCGTACATGATACTCGTCTACGCCCATCAATTGAAAGGTACGCTCCCCTCTCACTCCACAAACCGCGCCGGCACCCAGAGATCGCGTTTCTTGTGAGCGCGTAAATACCTGTCCCGCGCTCTTCCCTTCTTCTCTCAAGACAGAGCCATACCTCAGACAGATAATCGATTCCGACGTCATCAAACAAACCCTTCAGAGGGAAGATGAAATCATGATCTGTATGATCTAGCTCATGTTGGCTGGTGGGAGCCGTATAACCTGCATGATCTAGGGGATATTTCCTGGGTTGGATTTGTGCTACACAGACCCTGCTCAACGTATCATAACGGCAGGTTAGGATCTATTTATAGGTGATTCATCTGTAGGAGATCTATCTGAAGATTATATATCTGCAGATGATCTGCCCGATCTGCGTATAGATGCGAGCGCGGCTTCTTCACTTACTTTGCCCTTCGCACACTCGACCCCCCGAGGTAGCCACCTCACACTCAAGCAAGTACCCGCCCGACGCACGGGACAGACACAACAAACCAACTTCTTCTAGACCGGGCTCTACTACCAGGGACACACACCGACACGCCACGCTGCGGAAACGACTTGCAAGGGGTACGTACATAGAACAGCTTACAGCACACAAACGCCCGTGCAACGGACCACCCGACATAAAGCTACAAAAAACGAGCGGGGAAAAACAACGGTCCACCCAACATACGAGCTACACAAAAACAACAGCGAAAAACAAAAATGACGCTGAAGAGTCCTGTGCGTTGACGCGGTGAAACAGCTAAAAGGATGAAACAAACTCATAGCCTTCAGGATACTCATATACCGCCGCCACATACTCTCAACTCTTGAAAACCTGGTGGACTGTGTAACATGCGTAGGCTGGAAATGATTCTCCCGAATTTACGCGAAAAACAAACGAGACCGTGGACGGATTCAGCGCGCCTACGTACGAACACGAAAGACAAGTATATCACACCACCAAAATAGCACAAATCTACAATGACCCGCTTCACACATATGGATGGGCTATTAATAGTACTGTTTCGGTTGGTGTCGGAAGGGTGACGAGCTTCGCCAAAACGCCACCAGAAGCGATACCAACGCCGCCAATCTACCTACAAGATACGAGGGACCTGATCGAAGCTGGTACCTTTACACAAAGAACACGACAGAGCTATTGTACGCCCTCGTCACACCCATCCGGGAGAGGGGGGGAGGGTAAACACAATGAGAGAAACACGTGCCGTACTGTCAAGTGGACGGCAAGAAAAACAAAAGAGGAAACGGCGCACTAAAATAAATACCCCCCAAAAAGCGTGACCATTTCCACAATGTGTCGGCCTCCCCGAACTTGATCGGCAGGAACCCGTCCTAGCCCCCCCCCCTCCACCCGCCCCCCGCCACCGCCCTCTCGCAGACATCGGTTTCGCGAATAACTCCTGCCCTCCTACTCAGTGTCCTCACGGCTGATCGACGCCTCGTTCAGCTGCAAAAACCACACCGCATGGGAAATCCTTTTTACGTACCATTAGGAAACCCACGGGCCGGGGGGGCGAGGATCGTCTGGGCCGGGCGAAGGCCTCATCTCATCCGTCGGCCCTGCCGCCGGCATGGCCGGCCGCATTCCTCCGCTCGCCGCATCCCTCGTAGACCTCCTCGAAGACCTGCTCCCCTCGCGGCGAGACGATCTCGACGGCCTCCTCGATCGAGACGACCCTTGCCTACCGCCGCCGCCGCCACCACCGCCACCACCACCACCGCCACTGTCGCCTCTTGCTCTCATCGATGTACCGGCCACCAACATGGGATCGTCCATCTCCACGCCCACAGGCGAGCTCTCAGCCTCCGCCGGTACCATCCCTCCGCTGTCCCTTCTCACGTGCCCCCCTCCCCCCTGCGCCTTCGGTACGTGGAGAGGGGAGTGCGAGTCAGAGGACGACCGGATGGCCTTCGACACGTCCTCGCCCCCGACGCCCACAATCCCGAGGCTCCCCGACCCCCGGTACAACGGGGAGGAGGGCCTCACCGCACCCCTGTCCGAAGGGTGGAAGTGGCTGCTCGTCCCCGCGATCGCGACATGCGCCTTATGGTCGGGGTCGGCGGGCGTCGAAAGCATGAACATCTGGGTGCCGCGCCGCCGCCCCCCGCCCCCTCCTCCTCCCCCGCCTGCCGCCAACGCCTTTTCGTTTTCGAACGAGTCTGAAACGTTGCTATTGTTTTTGGAAGCTCCAAATGCCTTGGGGGGGTGAGTCAGGGCGCGTTTGAGAGATGGGGTGGAAGGGTAGGGGCGTCAGTCAGAACAAGCACAAACCGCCACTCAACTAGATGTTTGTGCCCATATTATGTATCAGGTATGACCGTAGTCGTGTGACCATAGACTCTCGCATTCCTACATGCCGGGGCGGGTTGTACTTACGCCATGCATGGCCGTCGTCGAATAACCATACCATAGACCTTCGCATCCCCACAGTCCCGGGACGAGGCACGTCGGATATTTATCGACAGGAAGACATTGATGGCACTGAGCGCGAAGCGCCGTGAATTTTGGGGGAGTCGCATTAAGGGCGAGCTTGCATCCTACTCATAACCGATTGCAAATGAGCAAACACCCTTGCACATGAACGATGACAGCGTCAAATAGATAGAGCGCCAGAACAAGGCCAAGCCGCCGCGCGTGGTGTGTACGCTACGTAGGGACAAAATCCTGCATATCTATTGTCGACAGCAACGAAAAGACGCGAAGAAGGCGGGACGCGAAGGGGGGGCAAGCAACATTCGCATGTAAACATAGAGTTATCTACCTATTTTCAAGTATGTCATCGTACATGTATGGTGAATAGGCGGATCCCCCCATCAACAAACCAACCACCCGATCGAATATCTGCCCACGAACAACAACAGCAACAACAACAACAACAACAACAACAACAACAACAACAACAACAACAACAACAACAATAAAAAGCGATACTCCAGAGCAACCGACCTACCCTGTTCGCGGGCACATCTAGCAGCTTCGGCGCGTAAAGCGCCCCCCCCGTTTTAAACTTGTCGTCGGTGACGCCGCTCTCCTTCGGCTTGCGATCCCGGCGCCTCAAGAACACGTGTGGGTCACCGTCCTCTCGGCCTCCATCAGACAACCGCCGCACCTCCCACAGGCATTCCACGAGCGCCAAGATGAGCAGGCCCGCCGTCAAGATGATGAGAAGCGCGCTCAAAACTTGCTGGCTCTGCGCCTCTTCGTTGGCCAGGTCGACCTGTGAAAGTTGTTGTCATTGATACGTAAAAATTGTTGTTGTTGTTGTAGTTGTTGTTATTTTTGTTGTTTTTTTTCGTGGTGATGCTTGGCCGTTTCACGGCGCGAGCATCAAGAAGGGGTCAGCCACGAGAACCATTTTGTGTCACGTCGCCGTTGGCCAGCCGGCCGGTTGATTGGTAGGTTGGTTCGCTTGAGTTCGTCGGCTGACTGGTTCATGGGCGTCACGCCGTCGTTGGTGGATCTTGTTCGGCGGTTGGTCTGTTGGTTGACTAATCGATTGATTGGTAGGTGTTGGTACGTGAGCCCAGTCATTTCGACAATGGTAGGAAGCCCTCGATTGATCGGCTGGACGGTTGGGTTATTGTTCGGTGTGCGCACGGGAGTTCCACCGCTCATGCAGCGAAAGAAAGCCGCGGACCAATCATGGGGGATACGAAGTGTACAACAGCGGGCGGTAGGACCTAAGGAATGACAGCCCACATAAAAAGGTTGGTCTTCGAGCTAAAAGCGCAGATTTTGAGCAACTTTCTCCCCGAACCTTGCTGGGACCCAATCACAAGGACTACCTTCCTCATGCCGCTCGAGCCCCCTCTCATCGACAACATTTTGGCTGACGCTAGAAACGAGATATTACACTTTGTAAAAGTTTCAAATGTGTCTCCCCCGCTTGTCGAGAACAACGATATACCGGTGTTGACCACCCCCCCCCTCCCCCCTCCCAACCACATGCCACTAAAACGTTGGGTCTAACAGCAACAAACATATTACTCACTGCAGTGGTACTAGTAGTAATACTTTAATATCGCTGAATCATTGAGTGTGCATGTCATGAGAGAGAGGATGGCGTGCATGCATGAACGCAAGTCTCAAAATCCTTCCCCCTCCCACACCCATATGATCGTATCTCCTTGCCCCCCCCGCTCATCCCCCTTTTGTCTCGGAAGGGATCTCATCTATGGTCGATGATCAAACGACTAAGGCAAACAACAAATGAGTTTGCCCCCCCTCCCCCAATGGTCAAATGACTAAGGCAAGCAACAAATAAGTACGCCCCCCCCCCCAGTTGGGTTGGGGTCGTTTGGCAACGACACTGTAAAACATGCCGCTCACTACGTGAGCTAGACAGCCAGGGTACCTTTTGCTTATTTTTTTTGGCGGTCACCGACAGCTGGTTGTCTAGTTAGGTCATTTGGGCGAGGTAAAGAACCTTTACTCCGCACAAATAATTGATCGTATCACGTAGGGTTTATGGCAAGGCACCTAAGAGGCAGTTACATAGCATTCCCATTGCTGTCTCTGGAATTGCCTACGCCGGACATTAAATCAACTCGTTGAAGCTGTCATCCATATGCAAGCCCGCCTTACAAGCGGTTCTTAGTAGGATGCAGCTCACCCTTCATGCGACTCGCCAGACACCTCACGGCGCTTCGCGC
>JBBMHQ010096229.1:0-10272 GCA_037834295.1 Postelsia palmaeformis | reverse complement strand
ATGTCTGTGGGGCCGGAGGGAGAGAACAGGCGCAGCCGCTACCCACCAGAGACCGGAGGCGTCATCGGTAGGTCGCCGGGCGCGCGCCCCGTCCACCGCGCCGTGCCGACGTCCGCCATGTTCCCCGCCCATTTCTTGCGCCATGAGAGATTCGGAGGCTACCAGGGCCCTCACTACCCGCCACCCCCCGCGTATTTGCCCGCGCACACGTACCCGGACCCAGACGCGGCCCCGCTTAAGCCGAGCAGGTGGCGTCCTGTCTACAACGGCGGCGGTGGAGGTCGAAATGGCGATGACGGCTGGGGAGGGTCCGAGCGGCGCCTGTCTGACGGCAAAAATGCGGCGGAGTGGGGCCCCGACTCATACGGCGCGGCGGACGAGGAGAGAACAGCGCTGGCGGCGAGCAATAGGGGCAGCAAAAGCCGTGGTGCCGGAGCGGGCAAAGTGAATGGAACCACGGTAGCAGACCGGGAGGAGAGCGTGGCGGGCGGTGGTGACCCCCAAGGATACAGCCATCCCTCGGCGTCGTCTTATAGAGCGGCGTGCGACGAATTTCTGAGCGAAGGTGGCGAAGAAGGTGCGGGGTCATCGGAGAGGGCGACGAGGTACCGGTTTTCCGAGCCGAAGTCTGGTTCAGGGGTTGCCCCTGGTTCCTCCTCGGCCCGCGGCGGGGCTAGGGAGGACGGCGTTGGTGTGCGCTCTAGTGGCCGTGTGATGGCGGCGACCGTGTAGCGCGCGGCCTGGGGAGTCATGTGTGGCGGTGAAGCTCGTGTTGTGCGCATGCATGTCGAAAAAGCTGGAGATTATGTCTTGAGTGTAGAGCCGGTGTTGTCGTGTCCATTCTACAGCGGCAATGTCAAGCTTACTGTGTCTCGGTGTAGATCCGGGTGTTATCGTGTCTGAACAGCATTCGGTAGAGGTGAGGGGGGATAGGTAGACTCAACTGGCTTGGACTCGGCCGGGTTAGCGATAGGTAGGAGGTTGGGGCTGAGGTGTGGTGGGGACTGAGGTTGCTCCCTGTGATAGATTTCAGGCTGTGCAATAGTGTGACGGGCGTTCCCGGTAATGATGTGTTTGTGAGGCATTTCTTCTTCCGATGCGAGTGGTTGGCACTCAGCAGATTTGTGCGAAGCTTGCTCTGGATGTTATTTCTGGGGTTTGTTGTGTGGAGGGTGGAGCGGGGGGGGGCTATGGATGAGTGGTGTCGTGTCGTCAACAACGCCAAGGTGTATCGTTAGGTTATCGGGGCGTTTAGACGAGAAAAAGTGAAGAACAAAACTCGACGTCGTGAAACGCGTAGAGCCCCCGGGACTCGAAGCCAGTTCAGTCAACCAATCTATCTGTAAGATCTGAAGAACAGTCACACAGGCACAGATACGATTTGGTGCGGTGCGGTACGGTACGGTGCGCACAGCGGGACCTAGGGGTGGAATGGATGCTTGGCAGTAGTGAGTAATTGGGTTCCCACGTTTCGTTCGGAATATGGGAAGAAGGGTAGAAATGCTTGCTCGCGAAAAATATTGTTTCTATGGGATGTGTATGTATATTTTTGAGGCGCGTCGATGTCATTCCCCCGCGAAGCGTAGACATCGTGATAGATCCGCTTTGTTTTTTTCGAAATTTGGAACAAAAACGTCGTCTGTTGTTTGATCGTTTCGCAAGTGGTGCGGCACGAAAAGTCGGGATCCTTGTAGTCCTTGGTGGTGTCGATGAGGCTTCCTTCTTGAGTTACTTTTTGGTGCTGGGCTGTTGTTTCGTGAGGCTCGGTGCCTTCGCCAGTATTCCTTCCAGCCGTGCATGCTCCCTGGACGAAAAAACAAGAATGAGTTGTCGTGGCACTAGAAGAATGGTACCTGGTACGTAGCCAGCCGTTTATTAATAGTAGTGTGTTCTTCTGGATTTTAAAATTAGTCTTGCGTTTTGTTGTCGTGCACACACGGAAAAGGAAAAATAGCGTGAAGCAGTCGAACTATCACCGGCGTGCGAAGATTATCTTGTTTTTTCAGGCGGGAGACGACCGACCGAGCGATCGATCGTCCACGCTGATTTGTTTTGTTTTTTACGCCCAAAGCCGACAAGGCGAAGGCCCTTCGAAAATTTGAAAAATTAAAATCCCCTACGTATCGTCGTATATATTAAACGTACCAGGTACGAGAGGAGAGCTCGTCGACTGGATTGGAGCTCTCGATTAAGCTTTTGAAATATATCTTGAAGATTGCGCCGCAATATCATTTCCGCGAAATCGTTTGTTTTTTTCATGACGAAGGCATACCAAGCATGTATCAGCCGAGGTCGCAAAGTCAACTATTAATCGCGGAAGTTTTTTTGTTCGCTGGGCCGGGCCCTTGTTCTTCCTATTGTGAGTTGCGCCGCAAGATATTAATAATGTACTGTTTTGTTTGCTGGATGTGGGGCTTATTCTGCCTACGATTGTTCTTCATTCTTCCTGTTCCATCTTCATTAAATTTAGTCATACTCAACTTTAGCGACAAGCACGGGTCATCATTGAAGAGAAGAGCCGATCGCGCACTCATCATGGAATACAGGCCTCTCACTGTTATATTACATTGCACGTATTGTGCGCGTGTAAGTTTTGCAGTTGCTCGTTGACCCACGCGCTGAGACTTGGTCGACGTCAGCGTAACGTCAGAACTTACAGTAGTTGAGCCGGGGGGAAAAAATGTTGAATTGTTTTACATGCAGCCAAGAATTGAAGTGTCCTCGGCATGCAGCCGAGAACCAAAATGTCCTTGACATGCCGCCGAGAACTAAAAGGTCCTTGACACAACGACATAATTCACCGTGAGCAAGCTACAGCAAGCAGTTTATAGATTCAGAGTTCATGTACTATACCCAAGGGGCTGCACCGTCGCTCTTCACACATCGCGAAATATTCTTCGGACGGTCAGGTCGACTCTCCGGAGTTCTGAAGGGAAACTCTCCTGTGGGGAGCACAGCAGTAGTAGAAGTAGTAGTTGAAACCTCGGGGTTGGTGGCGGGGATAGCGCCACCACCATTGCCCCCTCCCCGCTAATTCAATAACGCCATTTCGCTACTATGCGGGTATACTCCACGTAATAACCATTGGTATGACAGCAAGAGGAAATCATAACATCATCGAACAGCCGTCGACGTAAGGTCAACTGCTACTACTACTGCTGCTAGAACTGGAGATTTCTTTCCGGATCGCCCGCAATAAAAAATTAAAAAAACGCGGCGAAGATGTAGGAGCGTGGTGAGCTATTGATAGCTTACAGCGCTAATTTTCTATCCGTCCGCCGGACCATAAAATTTTACCATAAATCAAAGAAGGGTAGAAGCCGAAATCAAGCGGATATCGCCGAAACCCGGGGTTGACTGCTCTCAACCAAGGCCACCCGGCATCCCAGGACCTCAAGAACGGGAGATACATACTAATAATTTATTGAAGAGATGCCTATGGAATACTGGTAGAAATCACACAGACTTGACGCCAAATCTGCACGGAGGCACTGCTAGAAGTTACCCAGTCTTCACTGCAAACAAAGACATTATGTGCCTGCAGTTTCCTCATCAACTTGGTCATTTTTTTGGCTGGGAAATATGTTTGTTGGTCGAAAATCCGTGGTCGACATGCGTAAACAACCGGGATCTAAGAGCAGCATTATTTTTCAAGCCTTCAAAACTACTGTTCAAAACTACTGCTGTACTAAGCTGTAACCTTCGGTAACCTACCCCTAGTCCTTACTGCACATCTTCAACCCTGACCCATTTTTTTACGTAGCTTCACGACGAAAACGAAAATGGGGGGGAAATGGAAATTATCCCGGTGTGTATGTACCAAGCCAATATACCTGGTACTTTGTTTTTGGACTGGCTTGCTGAATTTAAATTACCTAGACATTCAGACATAAATATGTACGAATGAAAAACATGTACAATCTGCTTGTTGGATACAGTTAATTCTCTCGCTAATAAATTGTCCGGGCACACGTGTGTCTGAGTGTGGTATTATTAGGCCCTCTCCATGACAAAGATGAAGCCTTCCTCTGCCGACAGGCCTTCCTTCCGACCGTACAAAACCCGGAAGCCTTCGTCCAGGTACGTCATGTTCCAGATCCGACGCTCCGTGCTCGCTAGATCGAAGATCTCTTCCTGGACCTGGATCCCCGCGAATGTCTTCCGCACCTAGGAAGGGTGGAGACGTTCACGAGAACGGGTCAGGCAGAAGAACGAGAAGGGGCGACAAACCCGCCGCCAGGGGCCAAGAGTTTGTGGGGAAATATTAGTATCAGCCACTCAATCGGTTGAACCCGCAGCTGGCGCATTTATACTAATGTAGCAACGTTAGTTAGGCTGTTTCCTATGCGGTTCAAGTGTTGATCTTCAGATTTCGACCCAATCGCATTTTTTTCAGCAGTGCAGTTCGCGAATCAAAACAGTCTCACTGCGCGGAGAAATCGGATTCAATTGTGCGAGCAGAGATTCGAGCAAACGCCGAGAACAACTGTTGTTGTTGTGGTCTGGAGCCGCGAAGAGGCGCACTGGGTGCGCTGCACTGCGCGTGGGATCTAATCGTCGGAGCGCACGCTGAAAGCCTTTGGTCTGGCACGAAGAGACTTGCCGAATGCGCTACTACTGTAGAGTCAACCTCTCTTGGTATTTTGTACCAGTATTTCACAACGGGTCAGACTGCTGATGCTGCTGTAGTCTACGAGTACGTATCCACGGAGAGAGGTGGGCGCCGAATGCGCTTCTCTTGGTCTCTAGGCCCGAGCCCGCGCCAGCCGACGGCATTCCACGGAGAGACGCGCCGACCGCGCGTCGGGCGCGAAGCAGCTTCGCTATACAGCAGCTGTGTCACCATCCAACTCATCGATCGTTCTGCTGCTGCTTGCTGTGTCGTGGATAACATTCTGAATTTAGAGACCACGCCGTTTTACAATTTGAAAATCTGTTGACCCAAGTCGTCGTATTTTGGCCAAGGTCTGACGGCTTTGATCATTGGATTGTCAAATCGAAAAAAATCCGGTCAGGTTTTGCATATTCGGGCTTCATATAAGCTGATGCTTTTATTTTAGAGATCGAAAAGTACGAATCTGAAACTCGGAATAGAACCGCATTGGAATCAATCAGCCTGATACATACGGTACGCGACAGCACCTGAAACTTTGGAAAGTGATCATTTAATAATTTCACGCCCAGTTTTCAGAGAAAGGCAATGGCATGGCAATCACTACCCTGAAAGTAGAGATGGACGCGTCCTGTATCACGTTGTAATCCGTGCCTTGCTTAAATCAAGACATTCTTAGGTACACTTTAGTTTCCCGCAGTTCAGAATTTGGGATTTGAGAATTTTAGGGCCAGGGTTTGGACAATAAAAATAATGTTGCGATTATTCTACTAAAATGAGAGTGGGACGCCCCGCCGCCTTACATGAGAGTCCGCACCTGGCCCAAAACGTGAGATTATATGAGGACGATATAATATCAAGTCTTCTTACAGAGGTAGAATGGATGTTGTAGGCTGTTCTCAACAGCGTGATGTATCCCCCACTACAGCATTAGATGCCCAGGAGAGAGAGAGAGAAAGAGAGAGAGAGAGAGAGAGAGACCCATTGTGCTGTGCAGCGAGACGAGTGCACGTTGAAGTGGAGTAGCAGACTGCACGAGCACAAGGCACTACCACCTTTTAGCGGACAGGCTAGTAGTTACGTAGCGCTGCGTTATTGTTCTTCCCCACCCACCCTGTACCCCTTTCTTCCAAAGGGTGGAGAAACGGAATTTCTGCATATGGTGCATATAGCTTACATATTTATTCGTTGGTTTTATCACGGAGGACCATATTAAAAAGGACCTACGGTACACACAAACACCTGTATATTTCGCTATTTTTACTAACAACATTTGGTCCTACTAACTATGGTCCTCCGTAAATAGTGTTTGGATGGATTGGATCTCTCAGTAAGGACGTCAGTGGTGGCACCATTGGGAGTTTCGGCCACATTCGAGGCTGGATATATTTGGGCTCCGGCCATCCGTTTGCGAACGGAAACCCGAGAGGTAGAGGTACTGGTGAGGTTCAGAGATACCTGCGCGGCAAGCCGCGAGATGGCCTGTCCTGCAGTAGGGTTTCTTTCCGGTTACAGATAAATACAACACATGGCAAGTCCAAACAGATCCCAATCCGCCGGAGGATGAAAAACACACTCCGTACAAAATATAAAATACAAAAAAAGGTGTTATTGTGTACACTAGTGTCGCGTGGTGAATAGAAAACAAAAACCATTCAGCTACTAATATCTGCGAGTGCGACAGGTTGGATAGTCGAAGCTCATCGTTGCAAAAGCTGCTGCGTGACACGTCGGCCGCGCGTTATATCATCCGTTGCTCGTGACGGATACGGTTCGGTGACCCCCCCGTAGTAGAGCTGTGGAAAATTGACTTGGAAAAGCGTTGCGCACGTCGCGTGTACAAACACTTGCCGCCCCCACTGCAAGTCGCCATGCGCATGCTGTTGGTTGTCCCTCGTGCAACGCCCATTCCGGGTGAGCATGTGTAGTAACAATCAGAACCCATGATGGACCCAAAAGCCATGTATCCCTCTTCGTTTACGCACCAAATTCGGTGCTGATTTTTCTATTTATTTATTTTATGTTCGTTCTTAATCCCATTTATTATCCTCGCTCTATTTTCTCGCTCCCTCTCAGTAGCAAATCAAAATCCGGGGTCACATAACGGGCGCTCCTCCCCCTTTTCCCTTTTCCCACGCGTACGGTGCGTGCCTTGATTTTCATCGCGAATGTATTTCAGCATTTTCGTCCCTCGTCGACTCACGCCGAATTATGCAAAACTCATGCCATTGGGAGGCGTTCTCTGCTATTTAATTTACAGGAAAAAAATCCACCTTGGCTGGACTCGAAAGCATAACCTCGGTGTTGGTAGTCCCGAGGTCTGAGCACTACTGTACCACCGAGGGCGCTGGCTACGTTCCCCCGCAATATAGTGTGGAGGTGCCTAGGAACACCTGTAATGCCCACGGTGTGTGTGTAGGACACGGGCGATTGAGTATCATGCCGCTTGCAAAGCTGGGGGTCAAACGGTTTTGTGGGACTCATACGCGACGTGGTCGGAAGAAAGATAGGGTTAGTTGGCTTATTACTCTCGACAGGAACTTCCTCTGGTGGATACTAGTATCGTAAGTAAGTGTCGTCAACTGTGCGTGCTGGCGGAAAAATACAGTTGCTAAAAGAAATGGAGAGTTGCGGTCGGATGGCACACGGGTCTCCGGCGGCTTTTTCACAGTTTCTAAAAATATCTCCGGCTTTACTCAGCTCAAGAAGTAAGGCATGCCCTATCCATACAGGTTCTCTGGCTTGCCCGGCCCGAGAGTAACGCATGCCCAACCAATCTAGCGTCTCTGGCTTCACCCAGCTCAAGAATACGGCATGCCCTATTTGCCAAACTTATTCTGGAGTGTCTACCGTCGAAAATCGAAAGTTGTCTGTCTGTCTGTCTGGCGCCACCTCTGCTCACTCTATACCGAACCTGCGCAATGTTTCCCTTGGAATAGAATAAGACAGCGTCCCACACGAAAGTCAGCCCTAATTCAGGGCGACCGCATCAATTAGAATATCGCTCCGTTCGTAACAAGTAAGTACTTCGTATGCCCCTAAGGCTACCGCCTACCCCTATATTTTAGGCGGCCGTGTCAAGTACTTTCCATAATAGCATTTCCCTCCGTTGGTAATAAGTACCCATGCCTTGAAGACTAATAGCGCCTACCCCTATATTTGAGGCGGCTTTGTCATGTTGCACGCCTCTTTTGCGAAATAAAATAATTAACAATCCGTTCCTGTATACCAGGTATATAAATATAATATATATATATATTTTTATATATATATATTTTATATATATATATACTCCGGAGTATATATTATATATATATATATATACATATATCCCTATGTACATGTAACCACAACTCAACCCAACCCGTCCCGTCCCTCTTTTTCGAAAATAATATAATCAACCCCCCTTTATCTATGGTGATTGACAACTCGCTTAGCTAGTACTGTAAATAATAAAATAATCTAGTCTAGTCTAATTGGATTTAAAACAAAAAAGGACGCGGACCAACGCGCACACCAATGGCTGACTCACGAAGTCAAAGACGATCGCCCAGTTATTCCCGTCCACCACTTCGATGTCCGCCTCAAGCGCGCCCTGCAACGCCGATTCGTGCGACCATCAGCACCGACGGGGAAGATCGACGGTGGGTTCATTTTGTTTTTGTCACTATGATTTTTATTTTCATGCTTTATTTGCTCTTTTTTCCTTCTCTATTTTTCTTGATACATTTTTCATCATCACTTTTACTTTCCAGCTCAACTCGTGGGAGGTTTTACCCTCAGCGATATTTTGGACTCGCCGTGGTCACAGGTGTCGACCCTTCTCCCCCTCGGTAAGTGCCTTCCTTTTTTATCACGCCTAGGGTTCAGCATTCCCACTCACTGCTCGTCGATTTTCATCGAATGTTTCTAACTCACGCTCTCGCGCTTTCCGCCATTCAATTTTGATGCAAGAAAAAGTCCTTACGAGGATGCACTATTAATGGGTGACACTCGAACCCACGAAATTGATATGAGTAAGCACACGGACTACATTCAAGCCACTGGGGACGGATCGTATATACCACAGATTTCAGTCTGGCATCAATCGACTATCCTCTAATACGGCAGTAGATGTATTTTTTTAACACTCTTAAGCCAACAAATATCTTACGCTTTATTAATTATTTTCCTCAGGTTTCACTCCTTCCCAAAATATACCAGGTGCCTGTATTTGGCTTCCAATTGACCACGTTTCATTGTGTACCTATTTTTTGGCGCTATGTTGACCATGCAAAACCCGTCTGTACGCGCGATTGAAGCACCACACCCTGCTTGTACAAAAAATTAACGAGTTTCGACCAAGTCCTCAATCTCGCAGCTGTTGTTTTCAAGTTTTTAAATAACAATACCTGAAAAGTCCATACCTCCATCCAACATTGAATGTTTACACCAAGGGAACAGCAGGGCAACGCATATGGGGCCTTGATTTGCAAGTATATATATTATATAAATATATTTACCAGGTATATATATATGTATATAGGATGACGCCAATCCCTACCTTGAGTGCCCAGCTGGGTCCAAGCTCCAGAATGTTCACGACTGCGCCAGCGATACCATAGTACGTGCGGACGGATGGATGGGCGTAGCGCGTGCGCGAGGGGTTCAGGGGAAAACTCCGCGAAAGGCGAGAGAAGCTGAGAGAAAGCAAGGTTCGGTGCGGAGAAAGGCGCTCCTGCGACGCGTCAAAACGGAACCAAACCAAACCAAACCAAACCAAACCGATCCAAACCGAACCGAACCGAACCGAACCGAACCGAACCGAACCGAACCGAACCGAACCGAACCGAACCGAACCGAACCGAACATAACCGAACCGAACCGAACCGAAGTGAAGTGAATCAGACCAACCCAGACCGAACCAAACGGAACCAAACCGAACCAAGCCAACCAATGCACACCAAAGGAAACAGAAGCAAACCACGTGTTCGAGGTGGGTTGTCCGCAAGCCCCTCTCAGGAAGAAAACGCAGGAAGAAAACGCAAGAATATTATCTCTGGTGTCTGCTGCCCAAAAGCGGGTACGAGCTTGGCAAAATTCTGCTTTCTGAAGGACACCTACTAATAGCAAACCCCACGATCTCGGTGGGGGAAAAAACATTCTCACAAAAGCCAGAGGAAATGAAACCAAAACACAACATAAAAACACAAACGGAGCGACCACCCATACATATCAGCAGCTCGTTAGTGCGCCCGTATTTTCGTTTTTCTTGCCATGATTAATGGGTAAACGAACTATTAATATTAATACAGCAGTAGTCACACATAATATGTGGCCTGCGCACAAGCTGGACGCGCGATACACCTGGCGGTGAACACCTACTACTACCAACGCCGCCGCCGGGGTGCCGCGACCACTCCCGCCGAAGACTCACTCCTTCCTTCGGCTGGACGGATTTCTTGAAATACGTTACCGACGAACGGGCCGAGCCGACCGGACGACGGTCCCGGCACGGTGCTGTACAGCATCTGCCACCTCCCTGCAACACAAATGCACAAGTCGGGCCGCAATCCCCCACGCAATGCGTCGATTCCGAGCGGTGTCCAGAGGGCGCGAACAAGGGTCGGGGAGGAGGGCGGGGGAATAATGGGCGGGGGAATACGAGGGGGAGATGAGAG
>JBBMHQ010096218.1:0-10272 GCA_037834295.1 Postelsia palmaeformis | reverse complement strand
CCCCCCTCCTACGGGAACCCCTGCATCAGACCAAGGAAATTGTTATTAAACGAGCAGTTGTGATGCCGTCGCCGATTTCGCCAAAAACTGAGTGGGGAGTCGCGAGGTCTCCAATAGTCGGAGATTTTACAAGACACCAGAGCAGCCTTTCGGCGGGAAGAGGAGACGCGATTGCGGCTGGTGGTGGAGGTTCTGGTGAGAGATCGGCACAGCAGGAAAGGGGGCCCGAAGAGGGTAGTGCGGGAGCCCGTGAGCAGCAGCAGGTTGAGGCGACAACACCAGATCGCGGACGACCGGTGAGCGCTGGTTCTTGTGAAGAGTCGCGCTTGAGGGTAGCGGCAGCTAGCTGTGAGGTGTTATCGTTGCTGTTGTTACTACGTATTGTTGTTGCTTTTGTTGTGTGTGGTTGGGGCATGTTTGGAGCTCTACTTACCCCCCTTTAGACTTTGGGCTGCACTCTTCATTCTTTCTTCGCGCTGCCCCGTTCAGCTGCTGGTTTCTTGCGCCCACTTGTTCCCCGTTCGTTCCCCGTCGCGTAGGTTGTCGCGTAGCGGTGGTGGCGGTTGGGTTTTTGTTTGTTGAGCCCTGCAGAACTGCGCCGACTTGTTTGGGAGGACTAAACAAGAATTCGTAGTTGGGGTCATTTGTTCTTCGCAGTCGGTAGAACGGTGAATTGTGTCAATCAATTCTCGCTGGCTCGCTGACGGCGATATGTTCGTATCCCATACCCCAGCACATTTTTTCTTACGTGGTTTATTGTGCTACTCCCGTCGCTCTGCCCCTCGATAGGTGGCCAGGCCGGGTACTCCCCCTCGCCACCCCCACCGCCTTGTTCCGGGCTTGGGAACTGACGGCGCTGGAGATGGCAGTGACCATCATATGCCCAGGACCCAGTCGGGGTGGAGTCTGTCTCCACCTAATATGGGGTGAGACAGCGTGTGTGGGGGCGTTTTTTCTTGCTCGAATAGCAACCAACCGAGTAGGCCCTGGGAACGAAAGAGCGGCTCTGTGCGGTGGGCACTCCGCCCACGCTTTCTGCGGGTATGACTGCGGATGTGACTGCTGCTGCTGCTGTTTTTTTCGCAGTTGTTTTTTTTATTGCTCTATTTGCGGCTGTCGGTGATGCTACGGAAGATAAATAAAAGTAATAGGCAGCACATGAGTACACATCGCGCGTGGAGTATTTTCAACGGATGTTGCCATCGCCGTGTTACGCATAAGGTGCTTGGCCCGTCGTTGTTATTCCGCATCTCGGGCGTACAACCTGGCGGAATGTATGTGCTATATTACGCTTTGGATTTGTCTCGAAACACGCGTCGTGGCGGAGCAGAAACAGGGGATCCGAGATCACCGACCTTACCGAGAACCGACCACTTTCATGATAATAGCATGGTGTTTAGCCTCCTGAGCCCTACATCTACTTTGGTGGCAACAACATTACTTGGGATTGAAGTTGGATGATGGAGCAATTTTTGCGGTTCAGTAGTCTTGTTTTATCCCAGGTCCACGATTCTCGTTCGGGATGTGGTGTGACTTGAAATTCCTCGGCTGTCTCAAGTTGAAAAGCTTGAACACAGTCATTCCTTCGACATGGGCTACACTAGCAGCGTGTAGGCTTCTTCGACGGAGTGTGTTCGACTATCCACACTGGACGTCAACATGAGTTCACGATTGGATCTCCTGATGAAAATTGCACATACACACTGCGTATAAACACACCAGGTATTTGGCAATAACCCAGGTGGACCTGGGCCCTCCGAATTTAATAGATTTGAGGGTTCTTTCTTGACCGGTAGGGTGTCCAGTATATCAGGTAGTTGGTGAGATTTTTCGTCCGATTCTTAGGGCCTTCGAGTAGGGCATGCATTGCCTCGGCGTCGCGCTACTCTGTCTCGGGATGCAAGGACCGTCTGAATTACGTATTAACGCACAAGCGGTCCTCGTATGTACTTGATAGTCGGGTGGCGAACTACACTAAGCCAACCACCCAACCACGAGTGATTGACGAATACAATAAAAAAGACGCCAGTCAGATACAAGAGACGCAGAGCTTACAAAAACAAATAATCCCATGCCCGCAATCAACTGTATCAGGTAGCACGCACGCTGGGCGAAAATGTCCAGACCGCTTGGTCTTCATGTTAGTGTCTTTGCGCTCTTGCTATTTTCGCCAAGGAGTGGCACGCAAAGTTTTCGCTGTGTACTTGTCGACTATCCAGATAGCCGACTCACAGCTCTACTATTGTTCTGGTGCCGGCGCTCTCGCAGGGTCCCGCGTGGTGATCGCGGCGGCGGCGGCGGCGGCAGCAGCAGCAACCACCAACGATCCAACAGCTGTGCTTCCTTGGGTGCAAGTCCTCTCCACCGGTTCCGGTCACCCCGAAGGAGCCAGGTATGGGGGCCGCAGCTACCGTCGCCGCTATCGTCTCCCTCAAGAGGTGCCAGGACGGCCGGAAGGGAGTGTTTTTCGGCAAGGCAGGGGTCTATTCCCGACCCGGCATCACTCCTACGGGAGATGTACTCGAGGAGGAGGAGAAGCGGGGCCCGTTCGGTCGATGGGGGCGGAGCGGGCCGGGAAGGCACCAGCCGTAGGACTCATGGATTTTTTTCGGCTGAACAGGCGGCGCTCGCGCGGGCATCTTTCTCGAGGAGGAACGACTTCATGGTGGTGGGTTTCTTCACATTGAGGGTCTTCGGCGTGTGTGTGTGTGGGGGGTACTTATTATCATGCATGGCCGTAGTCGTATGACCATAGATCCTCGCATCTCTACAATGCCGGGACGGAGCACGTCGGGTTTTCACCGACCAGGCGGACATTGCTTGCACCAAGCGCAAAAAGGGGATGCCAGCCAGGCGGCCGGGTTCAACAATTTTCATAAGTTCCGGTATGGACTGTATCTAGTATAGTTTAGATTGTTGGCGTGTGTTGATTTGCTCGGCCTTACCTTGCCCTCAAAGGGTCACATAGCTACTGTCGTCCCCCCTTGCTAATGTAAGCACCATGCATGATTCGTTTTACGTCCGTAGTTATTCCTGAACGTTCCTCCCTTTCGGTCTGCCCTCGTTCATCTGTTCCTGCGGTCATCTCCCTCCCTCTCCGGTATTGCCGGGGTTTTTTTTTCGTGTCCACTTGCGTGTGCTCCTTCACTCCGATTCACCTCTCGCCGCTCGACTGCTTGCTTGCTTGCTTCTGCCATCCCTCACTCTAGCCGTTCGCGCGACCTCACGCTAGCATTCGCGAAACTCGACCCCTCGATCCGAACTGGCGATGTCGAACGCTTGACGCCAGCCTCTTTCCGAGAAGGAAGCGATGTTCGTTCGCCGAACTGAACTGAACTGAACTGATCGCCCCTCAGGTGTCTACAAGTTTTGCACAAGACTCCAGAGGAGAAACTAATATGAAGGCTCGCGTTTGTACATCACTGGCCCCTACGTCAACGTTTAGCCTCCTGCGTCCAACGCGAACCTCCATGTACGTATGATATTAACGCGGTGAAAATACTGAGCACATCGGACAGACCCCGCCCAATGATGAAAATTTCAGGGCCTTCGTGTTTCTGATCTGTATGATCTGAATGATCTGAATGGACTGAGTGAACTATATGATCTCCTGCTGCAGCTCGTGTTGACGGGTGGAAGTCGCATACCAGGAAATATTCATGATATATCTACCACATGTTTCCTGTCTGGATCTGCACGGTACAGATCCTGCATAGCACCTCATACCGACAGGTTAGGGTTCCGTATGATCTGCAGATAGATTGTGATCTGTATGTCCGATGCATGGCAATACTTGAGCGTCCGATACGGTATCTCCACGTATATAGAATATGTACACCTCGCGTCGCTTGCGTAGACGGCTGAGAAGGCTTACGATTGGAAGGCCGCTCTCTCAGAGTTTTGGTAAGTATTTTGTTCTGGCGGTGAGGTGAAATGTTTTTAGTTATTCTGTATGCGTTCGTACGTATTCTGCCGTAGTGATTGGATGGGTCCCGGGCGTGACTGAATGCGCATAGGGGGCACAGCTCGAGCAGATCGCCGATTCCCTCTTGATGGTCTGCTGCAGCTCTTTCAAGGCAGACACATATATATGTATGGTATATTATATATTATATATAATATATTCATGTTGCCGGAGTGGGACCCGTATAATCTGCATGATCTATAGAGCAAAGGCTTCCCGGGGTGGATCTGTGCTATGCAGATCCTGCACAACCTCTCTCGACGGCAGGCGAGGAACTGCTGGATGATCTTATCTGTAGATGATCTGTAGATAGATACGAAGTAGATGATGATCTGTCAGTCCGAGGTGCTAAAGGCTGGAAAAAATTGTGAAATTCCATACTCACAACGTACGAAGTGCATCGGTGGGCTCACCTTTTCTCTCAAAGCTACCGCGTAAGGTCTTTCTTTGGTCCGACCTCGGGGTCGTCGCAGGCTGGCCTACCACGCTTTCGAAGGCGGGGGCTTACACCGGAGCTTCACGTTGTGGTGGTTCGTAATGTTTTGTTTGTTGGTTCTACCGTCTACCCGCCGCGAATCCCTGGACGGCGCGCGGGGTGTGCGCTTTGAGCGTGGTCTGCGGTTTCTGTGCACGGTGTGCTTTCAACTATAACCCTCTAATGTTTTCACGACTTCCGTGCTTGAGCATTCCCAGTACGCACGAGTTTAACCTGGGTTCATCGGTCCGGACCTTTCTTCGGACAAGCTGACCGTTCCCGCAGCGTCACGAACACACCCGTTCGCGGGGTTGGGCGTTAGTAGGGTGCCGGTACGAAGCAGTTTGGTTTGCGTGGTTATGGTTGCCGGTGCTGGGGATTAGGACTAGTTCACGAAGGTTTCAGGGCATAGGGTTCATGTTTGATGCTCTCGTCGTGCGTGCGTGCGAGCGTGCGTGCGTACTGGCGCCGACGAGAGCTTTCTCGGGGAGAAATGTTGTTTGTAGTTTTGTACATGCCGCCCGCCGGACGAGCTCTGGCAACTTCGGGTTGTAGAGCGCTAACTTGTCCCCCCCCCGTTTTGTGTAAGCGTGTGACCGCGAGTCGGCTTTTCGGCACGACCCGTCTCCGTGCACCTCTAGAGGGACCATTACCGGAAGACAAGGAATTAAAAAAAAACCCGCCATGCTTGTGCGTCGTGCTTACGTTTTGGGCTGCGGTAGTGATCCCTCTATAGTGCCGGTAGCCGTTATAGTGCCGAAATTGTTGGCTGGCGTATACCGGCACTTATATGAAAGGGACCATCCATAGCAGCATTTTTTCTCGATAGAAAACCTCAGCGAGAAGAGCCGCAGACTCGTATACCAATCTCGGACAATTTTCTTTTTCGCAAAACCATTTAATTATAAGTGAGCGCGAGTTTTCCTAGCTGGCTGAAGCCGGATTTTACATGATACTCGAAGGGTTGTTGTGACCGCCAAACTCTACGATCAATCATTTGACCTTATCGGAGCCCCTACCAACGCGCACGAGTTGATGACACAATATATATCCTGTGCGAGTCCCCCAACCACAACTAGACTGTATTTTCGTGAGGGGTACGTGCTCCCGGGCCGGGGTGACTTACCTGTGCTGCTCCGTTTGCTTTGTCGGCAGTTTGCCGGACAAGAAGTCGAAGGAATTGCCGGGTCGCGATGCCCAACGCACGTCGTTCTACTCCGGAGGATCGACGACACCAGAGTCCGTTGTCGCGTCGATTTCTCCGGCATCGTCGGCGTCGGCGTCTCCAAGGATGGCGGCCCACGATACAGGGGGTACATGCGGGGATATGTACCCCCGAAAACCTTCGCCGAAACGGCGTGGCTTCCAGAGCTTACCTACTTCCTTCCTCGCTAACAGGTACAGCATGCGTCGTCTACTGCAGCGCGGGGAAACTCAGAATATCGTTAGCTAGCGCACTTGAATCACCCACATAATATGAACGACTACCTCTCCCTTCCTCCCCCTCCCCTATCCTTAGGTAGATCGCGGGTATCCAAGCGTATTTGCCTTTTTCAATCGTTCCATTTGGTCGAGTTAGAATGTGCTTGGGCTGGCGAACTAGAATGTTGTTGACAAGAGCGCTCACAGCTTGGACTGTTTTTTGTTTTTGGCGTGCTGTTTCGAGGCGTGCTCGTTTTGAAGAGGACTTCAGACAACGAAATCGGGCTTCGGCTGCTTGTTGTTCCTCATTTGTGCTTGTTCTGTGTGGTATGTTGGGTGTTGTTGCTTCGCCGCCAGCTGCGTCTCAATCGCTGTTGTCGTCCTTATCGCACAGGACATTATTACGGGAACCACATTAAATAGGACCTACGGTACACACAAAAACCTGTAATTTTTGCTATTTTCACTAACGTTATTTGGTCCTATTTACTATGTTCTTCCGTCATAGAGGAGATGAGCAATCGTTCGTCGCCGTTCTCAATGCTTGTTACAACCACGTTAACTACGCAGGAGGAGTTCGACCAGGTTGACATGTTTTCCATGAAGCTATGTACGTGTTTTTCTGTTGGAAATATTGTGTCATAGGGCATACGACAGGTATTGGGTTGCACCAGGTATGATGGTCGTGCGCTCGGTGATACGCCCTCGAGCTCATTGCGCCTCGTGATCAAACCAAGTCTGATGGAGCTAAAGGCTGATGCGCCGTTCGGCATGACAGCGAGGCACCCGATTTATTGCTGTACCTGGTACCCGTTTGCAACCGACGCTCCTTGCCCTTGGAACATTAACTGTTGTGTGGGTATGCAGCAAAGCAAGCAACCTGGCCTCGTGGTGTCACGGCTGTCCTCTTTGTCCATGCCCCCAAAGCTTTGTACCCTACCGTGAATGCTGATCTCGCCGTCGAAGGTGTCGATCAGACGTTTTCTGCGTCGAAATCGAAAGGCTGCGCTGATATCGGAACGCAACACTCGGCTCAAGTTCGGCTCCGAGCACTAAAGGGCGCGTTGATGTCGGATCGGAGCCGTTTGATTCCGTTCGGCAGTTCCATACCTGGTATATTTTCGTGCCTCAACCTAATCTTCCGTTGCCTACCCCCGTCCCTCCGGGTTCACCTCTGCTGGCCATCTGGAGTACAGCTGGCATGCGCCCTCGGTTGTCTGCCGCCTGCATCCCCTTCCTTGCTGTTGTCTTCCTCTTACGTTTGTTTCCTCCCGTCGTCTCGGCCCGCCGCTACTGTAGCGATGATAACCGTACAGATACAGGCGGTTGGCGTGGGGGTTTCAGCAACAATGTGGTCGACGCGTTGACAGCACTCGCCTCTCAGCAGCGACAGAGACGTTCACGCGACCTTCGGGCGTCTGCGATCGCAGCCGCTGCGGGAACCCCCTCGTCTCCCGATACCGGCGCCTCCATCAAAGCATGGGGTGGCGGAGACGTTTCGACAAACACGGACTACCTCCCTGCCGGCGCTGGCGTCTACCCAACATTGTCGCAAACTGGCGACGTGAAACCCTCTATTTCAGAGGCGACGGCAAAGGCTCGTGGGCTGACCTTTGCTTCAGAGTCACCTCGAGCGAGGACAGAACAAGGCGCCGGTGGCACCGCCGGCAGTATCGGCGACAACGACGGTGGTGTCGTCGTTAGTGGGCGCCGAGACCCCCGTTTTCTTTCTGGACGCGGCAGTGCGACAAGAGCGGGGGCTCAACGCGCCTACGGGGGGCAGGAAGAGGCGGAATGCTTCAGAAGCCAATTCTCGAGCTCGGCCGAAGAAGAGGACATTGGGCTTTCGCCGATGTCGCCCTCCCCCCCCTCGCGCTTTAGCCGTGGTGGTTTCGCGTCGAGCAGCCCGGGGCAGCATGTGAGAGACCATCGCAGCTGTGATGAAGACCGTCCGAAACTTCACAGCCTCAATGTTGGGGACTACGACAGTGACAGTGGTTTGAGCGAGGGGGACAGCGAGGTAAGGGGAGCGCGGGGGGTCTCTAGCGCAGGGTGCGCGCGTGAGAGAGGGCGGCCCATGCTGGTACTTCAGCTGTGCTTCGCCCCTCTCTGTACTCTGTCCCGACTACCTACCTTCGTCGCAGACGTTTTTTAGGAGGATCGGTCACCGTCGCCAGTTTGACGGCCGTGACGTACCGCTAGCTGATCGCGCTTTGCTAGGACTGTGAGAATGCCTTGACCGGATTTCTCGGCTAGTATTGATAGTAGTTGGTTAGTTAGGTGGCCAACTTACCGACCTTAGTACTCTTAACGGCAACACACTCGTTTGAGCCAAGAAAACGTGGCCAGTCTGAGGTGAAGACGGGAAACTTCCAAATTATCGCACGCAACTCTACTGTAATTACCTTGCCAACTATTATTAAAATCGCCGTCTTCTTGTCAGTGGTAATTTGCTGCCAGCAAACTCTCACCCCTGGTGTTTAATAGTCCGCACCCCTGACCACAAGCCCTACACGTCGTTCTAAAAACGAAAACAGGAGGACGGCGATGACTGGGGTGGCGTGGTGTCTGTAGACCCTGACTCGATTGAGTTTGTGCTTCCACCTATCGCGACGGAATCACCAGCAGGCCTGCGCACGGGTGATTTTAAGGTGACACACCAAAGGATTCCGACCACTTAGGGGGTATAGCAGAGGTGGAAGTGGCGCCGTGTTTTGAACAGGAGTCGTGTAGACAGGTAGACATTACTTGGTTGGGTGGCAGTTGAAAAAACTCGTCTACCGAAAGTACGAGTAACAAATGTGTGCAGTACGATAGCGGTGAAAAAAGGGATGTGGTGTGTGTGTGAAACTCCGACGTTTGTTGAGCCGCACGACCTCCTCACATCAATCAACCGTCTCTTAAAAGCGCTCAAAGTGCCCCTCCCGCCGTTAATTATGCTGAGACTTTGCTTCTTCGGATCGACTCACTGATTGATCCTCCCGCTGGCGTTGCAAAGCAGCTGCTTGCATTCGGCGAAATGCCGCCGGAGCCAGTTCAAGCTCGAACTTGGGCTGGTCAGGTGGGCTTCTTTGGCGAAAGCATTGCAGTGTATTTTGTTCCGAGGTGGTCGTAGGCCGTTCACCGTTGTCGCACAGTCCATGGGGCATAATGGTTGATGCATGCAACCTTGTCCGCGAGGTGCATGCGTACTCGATGGCCGAAAAAAAACTCGTCGCTCGTGCAAAGTTGTAGTAGTTCGTTTTGAGAAGAGTTTATTTCCTCAAGAATACAAGCCCCGGGGCGCCGGTGGAGGGGTGTCGGGACGTTTCGAGATTGTTTTTGTTCACCTTAAAAAAAAAACGTTGTAGGCAAAACGGCTTTCTTTTGCGTCCCAGGAATCGTTCAAGGGCCTGTCTAGCCATTTTTGGGATAGAGCCAAGTAGATGACGTTGGAGACGAAGAAACATCGCCGTGCACAAATACTTTTCCCAGGTTATCTACAGGAGGAGTTGAAGCTCACTGGCTCGATACCGCATTTGGGCTCAGGGTGCACCTTATATGTATTTGTGTAGCCAGGGAAAGGTTGGACGCGCATAATTACTTGTGTACTTTGTATAGACTTACGCATACAGCCAAGGATTTGTTGCGCTGCATGTTCATTTTTGTGCAGTCAAGGGAAGGTTGCGCGAGCTTGATCGCTTGTGTGCCGGTAACAAATAAACGCCTTGATCGCCTACAAAAAAAAATGATTGGGCAGGCGAACTTGGACGTGGGCGTCCGCTTTGGGCATGGAGAAGAGATTGGCAGTCGGCGTGTGATGGAAGATCGCACGGTGATGGTGGGCGACATTTTCCGGATCGAGGTTCCTCGGTCTTTCCGAAACCGCGCCAGGGTCAGCACGCCGGCGGAAGCCCCTTCTACACGCCCCACGAGTATCATCGGTGGGGCAAGCGGGGACACGGGACGACGAGATACGTTTCTTCCGGCCCCAAGCTCGGCCCCGACCGCGGCAGTAGCACCCGAGACGGCTTGCGGCGGCTCTGGCAGCGCTTTCGAGGCAAACGATGACGCTGAGTGCACCAACGCCGCATGCAAACTATCGCCGACGATGGAAACGGCCGGCGCTGTGGAGCAGAGAGAAGGAGCGCCGGTGGACGGGTTAGCGGAGCAGACTTCGCCACGAAACGCGGTCCAGGCCGGCAACAGCAATGAGGAAAAGAAGACGCGTGACGTTCCACCCGCAGCGGCGTTTTTTGCGGTTTACGATGGCCATGACGGGGATGCTGTAGCGGACGCTCTGCAGGAAAAGCTTCACAAACTCGTTGCCAAGCAGGTGCGAACATACTATCGTGGCGTCGCTCGTAGGTGGTCCAAACCCCCTTCGATAACGTACACGTATCGGCAAAATGAACGACAAAGTAGGATCTTT
>JBBMHQ010096196.1:0-10273 GCA_037834295.1 Postelsia palmaeformis | reverse complement strand
GGGTGGAGGTCGAGGCTCTGCGGCGGGTGTTCTACCTAACCCCGTCCCTGCCTCTCTGTTCGGCACCGGCGTTGGTGGTAATGGTGGAGGTGATGATGCTCCGCCGCCGTCGTCTACTATCCCGGGTTCTTCTGCAGCGCCTATCTTCCGGTTTGGGCAGAGCCCGCCCTAGATACTACCGGTAGAGGAGTGGGGGGGGGGCGTTCTCAGCAGCCACCGACCAACTCAGCCGCTTGCTTGCTCGTTAGATGCGGATTCGCTGTCCGAAACTGCTGTACTGCAACTGCTTTATCAGCTCTGCATAGGGTTTTGTTCTTCAGTTTTCGGTGTTCGCAGTTTCACGGTGGGATCGAAACCACCGAGAAGAGACAGAAGTCTTGTATGTACCAGGTAGCTTTTTTGTGTGCCGTTGGTCTTATGATACGCCCACGCATTATTCAGCCCGTTGGTTGTCGACGGCATCGAGAGGGCCGATTCAGGCAGTGGACCAGGCAGCTGAGTGAGCAACCTGACCTCAGTGTACCCTCTTGGCCTCGCGCCTAACTTATACCAGGTAGGTACTGTAGCAGGTTATCGAAGGTACCGCAAAAAACGTAGAAACGAATCAGACACACTCCCGGGGGGTGACTGGTTGGAGGACAGCGTAAGGTGGCTTATGGCTGCACTTGGAGGCGGCGGGTCAGGGGACATGACGCCCACGACGCTATTTACCACCGGTTTGTGTGGTGTTAGTGTGGTGGCAAGGAGCGCTTTCTTCACGTGCTTTTCCCTTGTGGGGAATTGGGAGGCAATCGACCGTTTTGAAGAGTGCTAGAATATGAGGGGTGAATGTGAGCAGACATGGCGTTGGTTCGTTGGTTGGATTGGCTATAGATGAACGTCGTGCTGGCTTACTACGATTAACCATTTCATGACGCTGACGGTTGATGTTTTTGATTCGATCTACACTCCTGCCCATTCGCCTCAATAGTTTCTTTGGTCATTGACAAGACTAGCGATGCAGAGGGGGGTTTTCCTGAATGGCTTTGGGGAACTCGAGGCAGTGCAATGGCGCTTTTGATGTGATGATTTACTTGACTGCGCTGTTACTCTTGAGGTAGTAGCGCTTTTGAGGCAACGTTTTTTTTGTGCTGGGGGTGATGCGTCAGGAAGAGGGTGCGGAGGGTGTTGTACCTCCTACGTACGAGAAATGAAAAACAGGGAAAACTGAGAGAAGACTGGATAGCAGAGGCGGGGAGGGAGGGAGTTATTATGTGTTTGGTGTCTATTGTTAGAGTGGTCCGACACCGGGGGGGCGCATGCAACTTGGCGCCGCACTGAATGTCTCGGCGGCGTTATATGGATGATAGTTATGACTCAGGGCGTAACAGCACACAACCATGACAGCACCATGATCGCGCGGAATAATATACCAGGTATCGATTTGGTTTGTTTGTGTTCGTCGTTTATTCGTGTTCATTTGATGTTGCTTGCTTGCGAATTCCGAACAATCGCTGTATCCTCGTAGGATACATGGCCTCTTGTGCTTGCTTGTTGTGAATGAATATTGTATCACGCTAGCATTCGCCTTACGTACGTTGGGACAACACAATCAATCAACAACTTCGATCAACAACAAAAATGACGTGATGGGGAGAAGAAGTGGTGGTGCGGCAAGAAGGTTGTACGGAGAGCACACGAACAGAGTAGAATACATAGCACTGGAGTGATGAGGACAAAGACATACTGGTATTTGGCAAAGCGGAGTGACGAGGACAAAGACATACTGGTATTTGGCAAGCCCTTCACCTACGGCGTCAACTACTACTGCTGCTCCTGTACCTCGTATAATACTGGTCTGATATGGTGTGTAACTACTATCGAGGAAAGGAAAGACTAATATTTCAACGCAACTCGTTCCTCTTTTCTCAGGCCACAAAACACGCCGTCTCCAAACAGCAACCTGCAAACTGCCTCACCAAAGCAAGTGGGAATAGGAAGGGCCGATTGTCTCAGTACCGGCCAAAGCTGGATGCCATTATATACAACTGTAGGAGAAACAGTACACAACTACCTGGTATTCTATTCATACCATGTCGAGAGGATATACCACCTCATAACTGTCTCTATTACCACGGCAATACTGCTGTATTACGGAAACGGGTAGTCTACTTGTATTACTCCGGTCGCCTCCCGAATAGTAAACTATCTGCTGTGTATATAGACAAATATTGAGAGCTTGCACAGCAAGGTGTTAATGGACATTCGAAGCAGCGCATGCTTCTTATGTCTTGTCTTAATAATCTGACGCCGGTTCAGCAAACAATACTCCGCACTGAAACTCGTAACTCGCACCATCCCCGTCCCAATATTAGCCACCCGCAGGTAACCCATCGTACAACTACGAGTTCCGTGACAGAAATACTTACGTACCACTATACTCCATCCATCTAAGCTTTCTTCATCTGCTCTGTTGTGATAACAATTGTAGGATAAAAAATTGCCGTGCTACGGCTCGTCTCAAAGGTGTAGCAGTGCCGCTCCACAAGCCCCAGATTCCCCTCAAACAGCTCCAAATTTCGAATGTAAAGCTTTCTTCGACAATTATGATCACCGGGAGTAAGATACATGCACAATTTCCTTCCAAACCAAGTGGACTCACGTACTCAAAATACCGCAATTACAAAATCCCTCTACGCCGAGGGCACCAGGTATACCAGCAACACCGGGAAAAGGCGATCAAAGAAAGACGACAGTCAACACCAAGCGCGTATCATACCTAAAAAAAACTTGAACACAAAAGGTTGGGCTGTGTGGTGCGCTCTGCAAAAAATTACCCATCGAAAAAAAGCGCTGCGCTAAACAGCTTGCGAGCAAATATCGGACAACCCAACGAAGCACGACAGGAATGGGTTCATCGTACAGTGGTTACACCAGGTACGGTACGTCATGACCACTTCGTAAACAAAGCGCAAAAATCGTGTGGGAGCAGGATCATCCCTCTGCAAGCAACTCGTCCAGCTCTTCCCACTGAACCGATGAAAGAAAGGAAAAGCAAAGGAAGCAACCAACCCAAAAAACAAAACAAAAGAAGCAGTCGCCATGAAGAAACATGAAGAACATACAGTCAAGGCAAGTTAATAGGAACAGCAAAACAAGGGCAGTGAATGTAAAAAATGCAAGAAAAGCGTACGTAAACGAAACAAGGCCAGAAAAAAAAGGAATGCGAAAAGGAACAACGGAGCAACGGGCCACGATTCCCATGGCGTATGCACCGGAAGGGGCGCGAGCAGCCGAATTCCACACCGGGTGGGGAGCAAACGCGACGATGAGAAAAGAGGGGCAGAAGCAGGGGAAGGAGGGTGGGGGAAGAGGAGGACGAGGACGAGGTGTTACGATAGAAAAATGATGGTATTGACAAGATAACACACAGGCGCACTGCAACAGCGTCAAGCGTTACTGGTACATGGCAACGATCAGGGCTATCGAAACGCGTCACCCACCCGCCCATGCCGACGGCAAACGTAGTGCATGGTGGGCAGAGCATGGTAGGGCGGGGGGGGGAGGGCACACCTGCCACAGGATAAAAACGTTCAGTGAACGAGGCTTAAATAAATACCCATAGCAGCACGGCGCTTGATAGTACTGTAGCTTCAACGTCACAACACTCGACATGCATGCGTCAAAACCTCGTAGACTTCATACAGAGTATTCGAGTGTTCAAGGCGGATAAAAAATGGCAATACACCAAACGGGAAATGATACATTCACTTATAACCATTGATCGGCTAGGGTTCAAAAGCACAACCAGGCTCGTGGTGACGACGCGGGCCCAATCTACAATCAACACAATCAACACAATCAACCACCAGTAGGATTATCATACACAACAACATCACAGCTGTACAAGCGGGAGTGCATCAAAATTAGCTGACACAGTCCAGAGATGCCTTTCCGTTGTTCGTGGCAGCCGTGGCCCGGCACACGGAGCCATCACATTGCACCAAATATTGCCGGCCGCTTTGCTACGTCTTGCGACCACGCACTATAGTCTACGGGCATGAGTCAAATGCGAGAACTACTACTACTACTACTACTACTACCACTACTACTGCAGTACTACTGCAGCGCTACCACTGTACAGCTGGATGAGATGCATACCTAAGGTGCCCCCACGACACCGAGAAGTAGTACAGTACAATCTTCCTACTGTAGCAGCAAGCACTCCATACACGCCATGCTGAAGACAACAACGGCAAGCAAGGAATGAATGCATGCCTTGCCTGGACTTGACGGCTGCTGTATGATGTATTGATGATAGTTACTAGTGTATCTCTAGCTGGGTGGCAAGGTAACTCAACTAACTGACTCACAGTAGCTTTTTAGAAAATATAAAACACAATGCGAGCTAGAATAACGGCATTCAGATACATACATGCAAAGACGCACAACTCCGCAAATCACCGCAAGCAACTGGTTTGAATAACTAGCCAACTAACAAGAACCAGGTTGGTATGCGGCAACATACTCAAGCAACTTACTCAGAATCCTATCAACCACAGCAGAGAGGCACTAATCGGCACTAGTCGGCAGTAGTTAGCACTATTCAACACCTGGTAGTCAACTATATTGTCCCAACGCACCTCCTGATAGAGCTTGACCACCCTCGTCTCGGTGGCCTCCTTGTCCTTCACTATCTTTTCTACGGTTGTCGCGCTGGCTCCTTCGGCGTACAAGTCAGTTTCTAACGTCTTTATTTTGCCTTCCAACTCCTCTAGCAACGCCTGCGACCATCGAGAAACACAGGACACACAAAAAAGGCGTCGAAACGTCGAATCGTAGAAACAATGGCGAACGGGGGCGACATGCGATACAAGTCTCTACAAAACCTTCCACCAGCAACCGTGCATATATATCCTGTACCAGGTACCAGGTATGGGTTATGACAACGAACATAAAATGAAAACGGTGTATCAAGTTTTTACCTGGTATTACAATATCTAACACGATGTGAGCTATTTTCCAAGTTGACTCGACCCCTGAAGCCACAAGGTGACACACGGTTAGTTTTCCTTAAACATCTACCTGGTGCTCGGTAGTGTTATTTTCGTGGGCATGGGCGAAAGAGTTCAAATGTTACCATTAATACGAGGCAATGATGACGTATATTTGACGCCGAACCATCCCTGGTGGACGCATCCCATAAATTATTGCCTGGTACCGAACACATGCACACAGCCGACCCCGGTTTGACGGCAGTAGCACAAGACAGCATCTCGACCATCCGCTTTCACCCGCGGTACGGCTACGTACTCTTATGTCCACCAACTATACCAGTATCTGAAAAAATAGGGTCAGAATACACCAGGTGTCTTCAAGGACTGCAACCGAAAAAAGACTGCAACAATGGCATGAAAACACGAATCAGCGTGCTAAAACGACTGTAACATGTACCAGGTATCAGGTATAAAAGAGCTTACGATGCGAACCGTCTACACCCTTTGAACTTTGAACTGTAAAAAAACTGCAGCCACGGTGTAGGGTACAAACTACTTGGAATCAGTGTGAGATACTATAGTACTATTATATTAATACTGGGAGGAACGAGGGTTGAGGACCGCAAATCGTGTCTATGGTGTACGGGTATCGCAACCGCGCGCACAACACATCGGTACTGTGCCGGGAGCTTCTCACCTGAACCTTGACTATTCTTGTAGGAGCGTTAACCTTCTTCTTTCTCAACTTGTCAGCCACCACCCTCTTCGCCTTCTGCTCGGCTTTTTGAGCAGGGGTAAGCTCAGCCGCCACCGCATCATCCCCTCTGGAGGCACGAGGGCAGCCAAGTCAAGTCAAGTCAAGTCAAGCCAAGTCAAGCAGAGTCAAGTACAGCAGTAGTGCACAAACCTTAGTCGTAGGCAACCAAAGTCTTGGCACCCTTGCATAACCGTCTAGATCACAGCTTCAGCCAAGACAAGTTCAGCCTTTTGGGCACGGAAATCTTTGTTTTGCGCAGCCAAACCTTCGTAGCCTTACAAACCTTCTTGGGCAACCAATTTTTCGCAGCCTTGGGAAACGAATTTTTCGTAGTCTTAGCCAAGCAAATGTCGTAGCCCTAGTCAAGCGAACATTCGTAGCCTTAGGCATGTTAAGCGTAGCCTTAGCCTTAGCCTGAGGCAAGAAAAACAGCACGCTATACATCGGATACGATATACCGGTGGCGCTAACCCACTTTTTGTCTCGTCGCAGTGAATAAAACCCTGGGAACGATTACCTAGTGAATCATACCTAGTCCACAACTTTCAAAATAATATACCAGGGTATGATAGATCTGTAGCTCACTTCCATCCTTGCCCTTCGGCGTCGTGCTCCCAATCGGATGCCCTCGGTGGCCTGTCGAGGTACTTCACCACTCCCCCCTCTACCACCGCTGTGTGCGTCGGAGCCAAGCGGGTGACGAAGTCCTTGTTGTGGGACACCACCACCACCGTACCCTTCCACCCCTGTTCACCGCGCATGGCAAATATTAAAAGGTACCTTGGTGGTATTTATCGCAAAAACAGCAAAACGACAAAGGTATAGCGTAATGACCACGACGACTGGGTGGTGCAATCTGCATTATATGTTCTCCGCAGGAAGGTACTGTACCTGGTGATCAAATAACACAACTGCTGCAGCGGGCCAATCACACGGTAGGCCGAGACACAGTAGGCAAGCCACCAATCGTACAGTGGACCAATTATACATTAGGTCAACCAATTACACCTCATGTGGTGTCCTTCGGGAGTGGTGAAGTCTACTGTAGTCTACTGTAGTGTTTGGGGTGTAATGCAAGGCGGCTGCCGCAACGGTAAACGTCCGCGCACTTCTAGAAGAGTAGCAGTATTATCCATTATCCAACATTAGCATTTACCCAGAGGAAGAATTAACAGGAGGACCGGAAGACATCTTCAGCCTAGATTTCGGGTCCAGCACACCCTGATCGACGCGGTAACACCAGAAGTAACCAACAAGCACATTAATGCCATACAACAGGCGCACTACAAAAGGCTGCCGACTGGTAATCCTGTCAGAAATAGTGATGTGCGACGGCACCTCCACCGAGGTATGATGTATGAGGTATGTAGGCACGACCCACCTTGATAGCTTCGACCAACGAATTGAGCGTTTCAGCATCTGTCGTGGTTGATAGCCCGATCCCACCGAAACAAGAGACGTTGCCGCGCAAATAGATGCAAATAGATGCAACGTGAACAAGACGCATGACACAATGAGACACTTTTAGACACCATGAGACTACCATTAGACACCATTAGACTACTATTAGACACTTTTAGACACCATTAGACACCATTAGACACCATTAGACACCATTAGACCACTATTAGACACCATGAGACACCATTAGACACCATTAGACACCATTAGACACCATTAGACACTCCAACGTCACCCTCATCAGCCACAGTACGACGCAAAGTGCAAACAAGCATCGCAGTGGTTCAACATTTTCAATGGACTGAGGGGGCGGGGGGGGGAAATTTACTGCTGTAGGGTAGAAATAAGTGTTTACTCACACGTAATGTAGCAGGCACCCTGGTATCTAATACCTGGTACATAGCAGGTATGTAAGACATCGTAGATTGCAGTGGGGGACACTTCAAAGGCCAACCTTCATTTGGAGCATCACCATAAAAGTCAACATTGATGTACGAATATAACAGATAATTTTGTGATGGGTTGGACTCACCGAGGTGATTGGACGGCTCGTCCAGCATGAGGAGGTTGTACGGGATCATCACAAAGATTGCCAGGGCTACTCTTGCCTTCTCCCCGCCAGAAAGAACGCCGATTTTGCGGAGCGCCTTCGGCCCTGTCAGCCCCAAGGATCCCTGCACCCCCATTTCCGTCAGACGAAAGCATTTAACGTCAACATTGAACGGAAGCATATATCGTTTATCCGAACAGCATTGGGTCGCTGGCGCAGTCCGACAAGAGATGGCACGTACGGCAGTGGTGCTCGAAGATCCCGTGCGTTTATAGATGACATCAACGGATAAAGATATAGACACGTTGATGCCCCATCAAGTCAAGTGTGACATTGTGGCGGACAGTAATCCGAACATATAAATGAAAAACATTAATACGAGCAGACTTTGAGGCTGACCCGCTCCCGCTGTAGGCATCAGGCGAGGCGAACCACACTCCTGTATACGTATCAGTACGCATAATCAAATATTGACGAGAGTAGCCGCAATTCGGGAATGCGTTGGCCTATAGGCACACACAAAAAACAAGACGCGTTGGTCCCAGACCACAGTTGTACAGGTCATAAATAACAAATAAACAGAGCTCTGGAGCATATCTTGGCACAACAAACCCATCCCACGGGAGGCAACACCGACCGAAACACACACAACGAAAAAAGAAAGATAAGAAGAAGAGGAAAACAGACATTTCCAGTCCGCCGCGCACTCTAATATACTTCTACTTCTACAGTGGTACATTAACAGACAAAAAAGTGGGCCAAGGCATGTTTATACCAAATTGAAACTGTTACCGCCCGACTATTACGAAGGGCCATAGTAAATACAGTATGACCAAATATTGTTGCGAAAAATAGGGGAATATATAGGCTTTTGTGTGTACCGTAGGTCCTATTTACTGTGGCCCCCCGTTAGAATAGAAGACAACTGTTATGCTAGTAGGTACAATTAGTAATAAACTTAATATCAGGTAGCAGGTAGGGGTTATGTAACCAACTCACCAGGATATTGCGCGCTTGCTCGTTGGACACGGTGGAGTCATGTTCACGCACCCTGTCCAGCACCAACTCTAATGCCACGGCATCTTGTGGCAAGTCTTGTGCTAAGTCCTGTCGAGCCAGGAGAAAATACAAAACGGGTACAAACACACGCCAACCCGATCAAGCAAAGCGTTGAGGAAAGCATCAAGACAAAAAACAGCGAAAACATTCAGGCATAGCAGCTAGGAAGGCATCAAGAAAAAACACCCAATAAAAAACATCAAGGACGCCGTCAATTTGGGCAGAATGTCTTGAGATCAACTCCATCGGCTCGAGCGCTATAAATACCGCGTACGGTCCTAACCGCATTTCTCCCTTTCCTTCATTCTTCAACCCCCGTCCCCTCCGTTCCTTACTCTCTAACTCCCTCCTTTTATTCCTACCGTAACTCTCTCATTAACCCTTTTAGTGTGACAGTCCCACTTTGGGGACAAACTACTTGAAAATTGACTGGTTTGTCCCCAAAATGAGACTGCACTGCTAAAAGGGTTGATTCGTCCTTCCTTTCTTCCTATTCCTCCTTCGAATCTTCTTTCTTTCCTTGTTTCCTCTTTTCCTTCCTTTCTCCCTCCCTCTCCCCTTGTCTTCCTACCAGATACGTCCTGATTTCTCCCGTTGGTCCTCAAGGCCATGATCATCTGAAGCACACTCGAGCCGCTGAGCGCAACACCATCTTCAGCCCGACAGACTAAATGCCGTGCAGGCACCATCATCATAACCATCACGCCCAGCCGATACAGGCCTCATGGTCATACCTATACTATTGTAGCCAGCGTGCCCCCAGAGCCACGGTTTTCACCGATACAGCCTACAACCGGGACACGCTATTAATAGTTCTTGACACCACACACCAGAGCGCCACCTCAGTACGACACATCACTACGACACAAGCGCGCACGCTATTCGCATCAGCCCTACCATTGAGGAGATCACGCCAGCCTTTCACACCTAGTAGTATTTTAGCCAAATTAACAGAACATGCCTTCTTACCTGCGTGAAAACCCCGAGCTTGAGCCCCTCCCCTTCATTCCTCTCGCCCACGGATAGCGGCAGCACTCCCGCCAGTGCTTTGAGCAAAGTACTCTTGCCCGCACCATTGGGCCCAAGTATGGCCAGTTTTTGACCCTGCTTGAGCCAAAGCCAAGCGCACAGGTTAACAGACATACGGACGAATGGATGGAAGGGTGCTATACGATACTTGGTAGGCCGGTGCGGTGCGGTGTGGTGTGGGTGGATGGGGTGGCATGGCATGGCATGGCATGTAGAAGAAGGAAGTTGGCAACGCGAACTCTTAGAATACCGGTACCCTCTGCTGTCGATCTACTCCGTCCTGCTGCTATTGCTGTTCGTTCTTCTGGATTGTATCGTAGAAGGACAGGACAGTACAGTGCAGTACAGTGCAGTACAGTACAACACAGTACAGTACAGTACAACACAGTACAGTACAGTACAGGGCAGTACAGTACAGTACAGTACAGTGTAGTGCAGTAC
>JBBMHQ010096195.1:0-22826 GCA_037834295.1 Postelsia palmaeformis | reverse complement strand
GCTGCTGTGCCCGCTGCTCCACCACCACCAACCGAAGAATCCGCGCCAGAACAAACTATCCGAGTGGCACCGGCAGCGTGGCCCTCGCTCGCCTCACTCATGATTGTTTAAATCTCGCGTGTTTCGGGCGTTTTATAGTTCCACTCGTGTGTGTGCGTGGGTGCAGCGCAGCAGCAGCGCGCGCATGCGTGTCGTGTTGTCCCAACAAAAAAAAGTTTTCCTTTCTCTTCTTTGTTGCGAAAAAAAAGGTCCTCCTTTCTTTTTTTTTTTTTTTCGTCGAAAAAAAATAAAGTTGAAAAAGAAAAAGAAATGCATAGTGTGGGAATCGAACCGACGACTTGCTCGCTTGTGGGGCGCCCGTGCACAAAGATGTACCCATTTGTTACGGGAACTGACAGCAGTGTCTTACAGTGCAAAATGGGAATGGTTACTGAAAATACACGCGGTAATGGGATAGACGGCAATGAAAAGCCACGGGAATAAGACACTTTCCACGGTAATGGGATCGATGGGAATAGGAGAATGTAACTTTCTCGGTAATCGGATGGGAACACGTAATTTGATTGGTAACGGGATGGGTGGGAATGGTAACTACGAATTATCACGGGAACGTTCCCATTTCCCATTCCCGTGGAATTACCGCGGTAATTTTACCGTGGTAATATACCGAAGAGAGCTCTGGAAAAAACGAATCTGCCTAAAGCATTGAGCGTGCCACATGGCCTTCAAATCTGAATGGTTTTAGGGTGTAGATACCACGGGCTCCACTTGGACCTGCAGAGAGTCACTTTTCACAGGCCTCGTTTGTTTCGCCACGGCGGGAGTGCCAACAGTATTTACTCTGTCTGGCGCCGCCTCCCCGTTGACAGCTTTAAAACTTCTAGACCGCCCTCGCTGAACCGCTCGCTCGGCACGAAATTATCTTGCTATACCAAACCTGAGACCACCGCGGCGGGGGTGATACAGACGAAATGCCGTGTGACCATGGCGCTGAATGGACTGCGGTGACCATAAAACACGACAGAATACACAAAGCAACAACTACGATTAATAACTGAAACACATCGCAAACCCCACAGAAGAAAAAAGGTGAAACCAGCGTGCGCATGTATGTATGTAAAACACGTATTTTTACGTACGAAGTGCGAGCACAGAGTTCAAACGTGAAGACAAAATAAATTTCAATCAATGGAGAACAGACTCATACGGGAAGAAAAAACAGTGCACTCGTACGTATGACCTTTCTGATTTGTTCAAAGGATGAGAAAATAACTTGAAACCTGGGCAGAGTAAAAAATAATGAAGTTTACCTTTTTGACATTCCAAGCCAAAATCAGTTACGATGTCAGCCTGACCAATAGCGGGGTTCCTGGGGTGTGCTTGTACTTGTTTTTAGAATGTAATTGGTTTTGGCCACAAAGTGGCCAGGTATACCTGATTTTGGCTAAAAATTGTTTTTTTATATCTCACTTGTGATCCAACAGCTGAGTTTTGTTTTTTCGCTTTTTTTTCTCCGCACGGGCTGGTTCATGTTCAAGCCGAACGCCGGAACAATTGTGTATTTCTCCCCCGCCAATGACGCTTGCATTATTTCTTCTTCGCAAGTCACACGTACATCAGCTCATCTGGTACGTGTCATGATACTGCTTTCTATGAGGTTGAAAGCCCGGTAATTACGTGGCTTCAGGCACTGGGATCGTATTTCTAGTACAATACGCCGCATAACCGCCGCACTGGGACGGAGCGAGCTCTGTCGTCCAAGACATCTCGACGCCCCCGCTCCTCGGAGCGCGTGTCGCGCGTAACCAGCCAGGCCTTGTGTTTTGCAGCTTTGACTCCCCACTCGTGCCCTCTGCCTCCCAAGCCACCTGGCTCCGCTGAGAGCGTTGAGCCAGCTGCTTCTGCTTCGGGCCGGAGCACGTCGGACAAACCTGGACGCAGCGCTTTTCACGCCACCCAGCTGCGCTCTTCGCCGTCGGATATCTTTGCTTTTGAGCCAGATGAGAGAGCGATTAAGACTGTTTTTCCGCCGCTCTACTTTTCCTCGCCGTGGTTTCACCGATGTCTAGCCCAGTTTCGCCGAGATGTGCTCCAGCCGTGAGCTGAATCCTGTCCGCGGCGGGCCCTGCTGTCATGGCCGGCCGAGTCTTCTCCTATGCTCGGGCGCCGGCGCTCCCGGTCGTCAGCGAGGCGGTGGGAGCCGTCGTGGACCCCAGAGCTATCGGGGACTCCCGGGTGTTGGTGTCCCGGGGTTCGATGGGCTCGATCGCCCGAGGAGGGGTTGAAGGGGGCGTGGGCCTGCCCCGAGCCCTTTCCGACGTCCGGGAGCCGTTGTCCCTGGTCGCCGGGATCGACGTGGCTCCTGCAGTGAAAACCATACTTGGCCGGATTGGGCCAGAAAACGGTGGAGGTGAAGCGTCGTGCGCCTTAGGCAGATTGATCACCAGAGCCATGGTGTGCACCCAGCGTCGCTGGGCCTTCCAGGAATCGTCCGTTATCATGAGCCTAACGTCATGGACGGAGAGGTCGTCTGCGGGCATCTCGCGTCGGAGACGCCAAGCGGCAGAGACCCCCATCGTCGCCGCCTCAGGGGGGAAGCACAGGTTGGGTTTGGTTGCCATGCAGTCGATACTCCCCTGCAGGAAATCCAGGTCCCCGGTACGCTTGATCCGGGTGTCGACCGCGGTCGCGGTAGGAGGGAGTGGGTAAGGGGGGTCAAGTCCGCGGGCTAGAGTGGCCGTCGTCGTGGTCGTGGCGACGGGAAGGCACTCAGCTGAAGCCCCTGCCTCAGCAACACGGCGCGTCCTCGTGGCGTTGTGCGCCCGGGCATCCCGCAGAGCTTCTCTGGCGAGAGAAACCACATCCCGGGCACGGGAGGCGGAGCGCGCCGCGTTCTCGGAGGCCGTGATGGCAGCTGTGGCGGCTCCGGCGGCAGCTGATGCCGCTTGCTCGGTCGTCACACGTGCTTGCGCCCGGTATCTAGCCGCTATCGCCGAGGCAGCACAAAAGGCCTCGGCGGCGGCCAAAACCCTCTCGGCCGCAACGATGTCGTGTTGGTCGCCCGCGGCAGTAGAAGTCCGCACGGCCGCGGCGGCGTCAGTATGATCGAGCGCCGGGCGTTGTGCCGTGGTGACCGCGTTGAGGGCCGGATTTGCCGACCAATGCTGGAAGATCGCTGCCTGATCCTGTGCCGAGAGGGAAGTCCATGCTCGTGGTAGTCGGGGGGGTGGGGCTTGAGCACTGCCTAACTCCCCGGGCGCCAGTTCTGCATCCTTCTTGGTAGCCAGTCCCTTTGTCCTCTGAGTCAGAGGATTCGACGCCCACGGGGCCGTTCATAGTTGTGAGGTCCGGGAGCTGGAGTGTCCTCTCTCCCGATGAGGGCGAGAAGCCGTAGGTCCTCAGGCCGCTGTTAGACCTGGCGGGGCTGGGTGACTCCTCCCGTGCCTTTGCCGTCCGTGACATGATCAAGTGTATTAGGTGTAGGTACGTTTCCGGCACTGGAGAGCGTATTAGAAGTACCGTGCCCTCTAGCAGTAATATTAAAATTCGCGCCACCACGAATTTTTCCAGCAGAATCGTCGCGGGTCGCTACAGGAGTGGGGAAGAGAGGCGCAATACTGAAACCCAGGGTTCCGTTTTTTGTGCGGGGTGCAACTTTTTTTTCACTAGCGGCCGTCGCGCTCCTTCTAACAGCAGTATCAAAACTTGCAGTAGGACTAACGGTGTAGATTCCAGCAGAATCGGCGTGTGTGACTACAGCAGCAGCGGACAAGGCAGGCGCGATACTGAAATGCAGTATACCGTCTTGTGGGCCAGGCGTGGGGAAAATATCCTTATCTAGCATACGCGTCATCATGCTATTATTACCGTACTTACGGCAACCCCGAAAGGGCACGAGAAGCGGAGGGAGGAAACGTCGGCCTTCGATTTTGAAACTACTACTGCTGGCGCTGTGGTGTTACGGGGGACCATAATTAATAGGACCGAATGTTGTTGGTAAAAATGGCGAAATATATAGGTGTTTGTGTGTACCGTAGGTCCTATTTACTATGGTGTCCCGTCATAGTTTGCCCAAAAGTTATGCCCGAGGCGTTGAAAACAGAGAGTGGCATAACTATCGGCGGTATGGCCTCGTCGAGTTTTACTCCTGGTCATGAGTGCACAGACATAATAAATGCTTGCTTCAAGTATAATCAAAGCCCATGCACCCGAAGATTGATGGATTTTTTTCAGCACCCCGGTACACTTGAGAGATACCTCTTGGTGGTGGAAATGTTCAACTGGTAAGAAAGATAACGCTCTTAAATGCGTCCTCCTCATGGACTGGTGCAATCTTTGCCAGCCTGTGGCACGACAGTTTCAGATTTAGCTGCACGAAAACATGGAAGACGCGTGCAAAGCTTCAGGGTCTATAAATAAAAAAAAGTTTCGGCGCGATAGCAGCCGGTTTGCGCACACAATATCCCGTTCACTCCCGTGTGGCGGCCACAGCTGGTCGTTTACGTTGGGATGTTTTTCCATGGTGACCGGTTCCCACCGGCCGGTTGCCACACCATAAACGTGAATATGAAACGGGACTCCGGTGGTTCAGAACTGTTTACAGCAGTAGCATTAGTTTCCGCGGGATAATTCTCAAGGGTACAATCATACCTGGTATCGTTCCCGAGAACTGCCCCAAGTTTTCCGGGCATTGGAAATCCCTCGGGAGACTCGTGGTTCACACGAAAACGCGGAAAAACCCACGGATGGATGTGTTCTCCCGGCGGGACTTAAGCGCGATCGAAACGGTGGACTCGAGTTACTGGAGAACCCTATCACGGTGAACTTGCTTTGCTTTACTTTTGTTGCTTGAAGCATACTTTTTTTTTTCAACACTAAAATTAGGACAGCGAATACCCTACTCACGCGCCTCACATGCGTACGAATTAGAACCTGCCGCAATGGAAGAATTCTGGAGTGAGATGTCGCGTCCTCTGTGAAGAAACTTTAGAGTATCTAGTGAGAGGTCCGACATATATATATATATATATAATATATCATGTAACCCATCAGGACTCGAAGGGTATATAACGACCGAAACAATCAACAACGAGAGGCCTGGTCCGAGAGTATCTAGTTGATGAATTTAAGCCGTGGTCGGTTGGGGA
The DNA here is from genome assembly GCA_037834295.1 of Postelsia palmaeformis. Taxonomy (NCBI): domain Eukaryota; class Phaeophyceae; order Laminariales; family Laminariaceae; genus Postelsia; species Postelsia palmaeformis. The sequence goes on along the minus strand of JBBMHQ010096195.1, from coordinate 17,679 downwards.
GTCATGGGATGTCGCTAGTATGCCAGGAACCGCATTGAACCCACCGGAGCAACGGGAAACATAATGCCTCCTAATACTACAGTCGTATGGGTAGGCCTTTGTTTTGCTGTTGGACGGAAGGAGCTCACAGGGGGTACAACTACGCACCATGAAAACATAGACGGGTCAGTGGCTACGGGGCTTCTTCGTACTCGATACCAGCACGAAATTCTGACCCGCCTGAGTGTAACCCTTCACGCCCGCTATGTTATACGAACACCCGGGATGCCCCCCTGCTACGGCTCGAAGTGGTTACCTATTAAACACCCGAAGGTGCGCGGTGACATGTTGCGTTGACGCCATCCTGACCCACCCAGACCCCATCGGCACCTCTTGCTGTTGATGTCACCCCCGCCACAGAGCGCCCTCGATAGAGTGGAGCCCGGGGACGTTATCGAGATTAATAGTGGCATCTACTTCGAAGATCTCAAGACCAGGGTAAGTGGGAGTTGGTACTATTTAACGTCGCTGCGTTTACTGCTCTCAGAGTGGTTCTTGCTAAGGTAAGCTCCAGAACCGTTCCCCCACAGGTCACTCAACGAAGAAGAGTGCTCTCTAGCAGGTGTATTCAACCTAGAAAATGCTCATCCGAGAATGTGCCGCATCGAAAGATAGGTCTCTCAGTATTTTGCACGGAGGTGCTTGAAGGTTCGCATGGACAAATTTCTCATACCTGGCGGGCGGCCGATACCAATCGTAAAGCTGCACATACTCATATATATATATGAGAATGGCAGTCGTTAGAATGATGGTAATTGATATTCCGATGGCCACGTAGCCGATGACGGTCTTCAAAGGCATAGCGCAGAGTCGTTTTCAGACGAACTCGAGCAGCACTGTTGCTGAAGAAGCTGGTATCGTCACTGGAAAGAGGCGCTTATTGGGCAAATACCAGCTGAGAATGTTGCACTGCGAGAAATTCAGATACGGGTGAAACGAATGGGCGTGAGGGAGTACGTTTTTTTTCAGTTGATTTATCCTCTCCTTTGATGGCTCTCACAGCAACGCCTTCTTATGACCTGTCCCTGCCAATGTGTTGGTAAAACCGCAGTAGACTATATAATAGCTGACGACTCTTCGGCTTGTGTTCCGGTATTCCTGACGCGGCCTCTTGCCTTCAGCGTCAACAACGTTCGGTCTAAGTAGCCACAGCATATGTACCTCCAGATTTACATTTTCTTAACACGCCCCCTCGATGGAATTGCTATATATAATTTTGTTCGTATTCAACATCCCACCCTGGACCCGGCTTCTCGACGGGATTACAATTTCGAACATGTCGCGTAGCCATGATGGTCGCACAAGAGGATAAGGAGTAGCACAACTTGTGATGAATTAAGACCAACTCCGACACTCCAACTCAGGAACTGTTGGCAGTATCCTCGAGAAAAGGTATATCGCTTATATTCCCACAGAGTAGCAGTGTTCCATGTGCCGGGCGACACTGTACACTGCCCTGGTACTTGATAATGCGGCCTTTCAGTGGGTTGTACTCTCCTGCCTCGAGACCTTAAACCTCGTCCAGTGAACCTTCGTTCCAGTCGTCGTCTCTCGCTGCCGCACTTTCGGTGTGCAAACCCTTCTTACTCATGCCTCAGTCACTACGTTGCGTAATTTAATTTCGTTTCAAAGGAGTGTCCTCTTTCATCCCAAGGCCTCGATCCTGGGCAGTGTAACGACGTTCCAAACGTGTGTCTTATTTTCTCTTCTAAGCTTGTCAGTTGTATGCATGTGCCGTGATCACCGGGCAGCTTTACGGTGATGAATAAATCATACGATAAAAACAACAGCATCAATAAAATCCCATGCTGTGTTTCGTGTGTTTGTGTGGATGCAATAGGTCGACGGCCGGGAGAACGCAAGGATTACCATCAAAGGGGTCGGCGACAGGGAGAGCGTAGTTGTACGTGGTTCAGGAGAACAATCTAGGGTGGTTCAACTCCACAACGACTACTACACTCTTCAGGTTAGTTTTTCTTGATTGACAACAGTATAGAGAGGCGTCGTCCGCAGTCGACACACTCTCGAAAACGCTAGCAACATGAAAATTCGTGCAGCGGTATCGTTCGCACACTGCAGCACAGTAGGCCTTATCTGCTACGCCGGTGGACAGAGCCCACACCTTCTCGTCATCATACACCTGGTGTATGGTGCGATGCCCGGTTGTAGGAGATGTACGTCGTGCCGTATCCGCAATCAGAACTACACAACGTAGGTAAAACCCGTGACGGTACCGAAGGCGCGACAACCACAATCCAGTATTAATAGGAGTACTTGACACGCATATCGTCGAAGGTTGTGTCACCTTTGGAATTTCTTGGCTTACCGTAGTACAACGAGCAAATATACCTTTCGCCCCAACTCGTTACGCATCTTGTCCCGCGCTTGCAGGGCTTTACGATAGACGGGCAGGCTTGGGACAACGTGGACGATGTTGACAGAGACAACGCCAAACAGGCTTTCAGAGACATCCTCATCTACGTTGCTGGTGAGCGCCGCTATCCTGGGGACGCTTGACCAAATGGTTTTCTTCTTGCTGGGTGGAGTGCGGCCGGCTGCACGATCGCATCGAAGGGTCGATCTATCGGAATTTGTTTCGTTCCATGTCAGTTTGCTTACGACACACCTGACGGAAGACCTAAAAAGGGGGTGATAGTGGTGACGTACTGTAGATATCCAAACTAAACCTCCACCGAGACGAAAAAAAACAAATATCGTTCAACTTTCATATTATGCAGTTACGTATGATATCTATGACAACATGATGCTGTTCATCGCCGAGGAGGCAGGCGCTGTAGCTTTGCCTTGTAACTTCCGCTCACATGTGATATTGATGTTCATCTCTTAGGCTGTCCTTTGTTTCTTCTCTCCCTCTCAATACTGGAGACACCCTGACGAGGAAACATATCGACACCAAGCACGTATGGGTAGTAGCAACAGTACCATAAACAGTTTCAATGTATTGGGCTTATATCACGACTATATCGTGACCATATACTAAAGCACTCCTATAAAAACCCCAGCAGTATATTGAGCCCTTCACTGTTCCCGTGTGCAACCCAGTGGATCGCGATGCAACGGAGCGGAGCGGAGGCTACATGTCCGCCCTGGATGGATTGGTCATTAAGGAAATGCGCATTCAGCATGCCTTGAGTGAATGCGTCCGCCTACGCCGTGAGTATACTAAATTGCATCTGTGTGTTTACAGTCAAGTGAGACGTTTCCAGATAGCGGTAGAAGCTTCGCCAGTTACTGTATACTAGGTAGTTGAGTCCTACAGCGATTCATGAGGTACTGTTCATCCGTCACAACAGTGTATGTGCTCGATGCCGGCCGCAAACGTAATACGCGCAAAGCCGCTTCCAACGTTCTGCCCCCAGTAGCATAGACAAGATATATCGGTTGAGTGCGACAATCAATCACAGCCGAGCACGGGGCTAGACTCGGACATGCCACCGCTTGCACATATCTTACTATCCGTCTGAGGCGCGCATGATGGCTGGCGGTATGAGGTCTACCGCGCGTAAAGCGTAAGCTCGAATGCTAAACCTGTCCCCCCCCGCCCCTGGCCGCACGCGCGCCCCTCTCTGGTGCGATCCCGCCCCCTAGACTTCGTTACGTATGCAGTTATTGAGGACAACATCATACGTGATTGTGGTCTGCTGGACTTCGAATATGACGACGGTCAGAATGGCGAGGGAATATGTAAGTACTAATGACTATGAATACAGTACAACAGTGGATTATTGCACATATTGTGTGCGGGGGACCTAGCCCGGCCGAATATAAGAGAGGAGGCTCCAGCAACAACTCCGTCTAAACATGCAGCTTTTAGAGGTGCTCGCTCCTTGTGCATACACGTGATAAACACGGCGTTTGCGTGAGGGTTGCGCTTGAGAGCGTAGGTAGAGAGGAGGCAATGATACACCCCCTGCCGCTAATGGGGACAACAAAGCCATTGAATTTGTCTCTTGGCGTGGACCAAACTCGCGCGTTCGATGTACCGCAAAACACACGTGGTTTATATTCAAGTGAAAAGTTGCCCCCGCCCGAATGTACGCACGAGCTTTAGGACTACCGCACCTCGAACCGACAAACTCGAATACTGATGTGACGCCCTTTTGTGTAGCAGGATCAGCCGTAGAGCTGCTGACTCGTTTCGTGCCCCCTTCCGTTCAAATTTGCAGCGGGCGTTTCTATCGTAGGCTTGGTTAGAAGGGACGATCGTGTGTCGTCCCATACCTGCAGCTCATGATGCCACCTCAGCGATTGCCTCGTCTTAACTCGGCTGGCTGAACCGACTTTTCCTCAGACATTGGAACCGCACTCGCCCAGTGGGACGAGCAGAAAAACTTCTCGGGAGGCGAAGATGTTTGCCTCGGAAACGTCGTCAGGAACAATGAAATCGCGACTAACGTGAGGAGAGGTTGCCATCCCTGCCTGTCGGTAGGACAATACTGTAGTGTTCCGGCTTGATGTATACGCGGTCATAGATCAGGCCGAGAAGATTGACGATCAGGCATCGACGGGGCCTCGTCAGCCCGTATAGATGTGCGTCACTCCTCCCGCCACAACGGAGGCGTTCCATTCCATCTTATCGTCTTAATTATCAGCGGGATACCTCCCCAAGCAAGAGCGCACCACATGTTTCAACCCCCGCGCCCGAATCTCTCATCTCTTCTGTTGGTGTGTGCCAGGGAAACGAAGGCGTAGACGTGAAAGAAGGGTGCAAACACACACGCATCGAGGGCAACGAAATATCAATGCAGCGCGACGAAAATGCGGGAGGTACGCCCGCTCTCTGGCATTGTTCCGTGCGTCGATCGATAGTCGGCTTTGCCTGTCGAAGAGAACATACCAGTAGTATTTACCTTGAATTGCATCACAATATGCGCGACACATCTGCGCTAGTCGTCGCTCTTTTGAGCACGCCGGGAAAAAAATGTTGACGTCCTTCGTGAGAAACCTAAAACGAGCGTTTGCTTAGCCCTTCCACAATCAGTGGGGGTTTTGGCTGAGGTTATGGCGACAAGCACCGGGAAAACGTACTCAGCGGTCACCCGAATCGTGGTTGCAACTCTGCGTCTCCACACGTACACTTACAATAAGCACACAAACTTCGTACGTACAGAACCCGAAACAACCGCGGCAAGTAAACATAAGATACCCCTCCGCGGTACGCCCAACCGCACAACCACAAACCCCATAACCCATAAGGGGGAACACGCAGTCAACGTCTGGAGCGACGGTTGTGGGGGAAAACAAGTTGCGATGAACAATGCTCGCGCGGACTACGAGGCGAAAAAGAAAAGGTTGGACCGGTATAAAGTCGCCGATAGGACACTTTTAGCAGCCGTTTATTACTAAATTTCTCTCACGGCCTCTCACGAGCTTGCTACCTCCGTCAGAAGGCGTATCGAAACGGCATACGTCTCCTCTCCTGGCAGTGGTGTCGGACGGAATTGCGTCGCCTGCGTCTCACACTGCTCTCTAATCGTGCAAGTGCGTGGCCGTATGCAGCGAGCATGGTGTATACACAATGCGATTCGCAGCAGGGGGGAACGGCTTCCATCCCCACACAACAGGTTTTGTAAGCACAAGAACATCTTCGAAAGCTTCCCCACCGTTGAGACGGCTGGACCCCGGTTGCGAAGTCATTTAGAAACTCATAAAATCGAGCCTTGCCCGCTCGTTTCCACGTTTCGTAAACTGATTGAGACAGGTGTCTCCAGTCACGCAGACAATACGATTATTACAGGCAATACAATTACGAACGCGGCAGGGGCGGGGGTGCGCGTTGGGACGACGGTGCCCGACGAGACTGGCCACTTTCACGGCATCGACAACACGGTGAGTTCTTGCCAGATACGGCAAGCTGCCGTTTGAAGGCACGCAAATGGAGTGATGTTGGTGGTTCAGAGCCTTGAGTTCTGAAGCAGTATGCTTGAGGGGCTCTCTGTCGTACAGACGATTGTATTTAGGTTGCACCGTGTGCCGGTACATGTGCAAGACTTCACACTGTTGATAGTGCCGGCATTCACCGGTGCCCTTGCTTTCAGGTGGGGAGAAAGGGTTGAGAGGACATTCGCGAGATGGATTGATTATGCTATCGTTTGTACGAAGTGCGTTTATGTTTGTCGTATATGTGATAAAATTGCGTCAAACATACATCAAATACCACACAAAAAGTCAGCTATACTCCTGTGCACTGATTGAATACACTGCCCATAAAATTTCCGATATTATTAGCTCTTCATAGCGACAACAGAACAACTATTGTCCTATGACAGTTATGCGGAAACTCGACATGTGTGGTCTGTGACTTTCGGTCGCCTCGACATGGAGCGTTCTGCTAATAACTTTCCACTTGTCAACGTGCAGCGTGAGTGTCAATGAGACAGTGACGAATATACCGAAAATGCATGCAGCTCCCCTTGGCCCCAATGCGCTTTCGACACGATTGAAAGCGATATTCGGACGAAAGTATTTACATAGCGCATCAAAAAGCGTTCGTCGTCACCGATGGTGATCAATCGAACGCATTATCAATAACAACACATAATACTGGTTTGTACGCAATAATCTTACGTTTGATTGACGACATATTGAAATGTGCATCGCTGCGAGCTGTTGGTATACTTTCGCCACGAGTGGTTCGCACGCGAAACACATCCGCTTGGTCGCATTTTACACAGACTCGATACTCGTTCGTGGTACTACTGTCGTTTAGGATAGACCATAGCCGCGACGGTTTCATTGGCCACGTGGAGCGGACCAGTGCCCCTGCTCCAGAGGCAGGGCTAGAGGGATCGCCTGGTTCAAGATGAAACGAAGGCACGTATCATGTGTTGGAACAGCAGTCGCTCTCGGATATACCCCGTTGCCTGCTCCTCGCCATCGTTTTCATCATCGGGTTTTGCCTGTTCAACCAAACGGTCGTGATTGCGCCGCCGACATTTAACAGAACGGTTTGAGGGGTATATTTGCGCGGAGACGTCGTTTACGCCCGATGCCAAACTCATGGAGGACTCAGGCGCACTTGCCCTCCGAGCTACCGAGACAAGCGGCAGCAGTGGAGCCACGTGGTTTATAGGTCGACCAGTGATATTTTCCACCCGACCCCTCCAACCGACCGACCAACCAACGACCTACTACAGGTGGCAGGCAACACCTTGATTGACTGCAGAGCGTATGGCCTCAAAATCATGTCAACTCCACAATGGACACTTTGCGGGAACACGGCCGTGCTTCCAGCAGGAGAGACGGAAGAAACGGTGGGTCCACAACCTTGTCCGACAAGCAGCCCGTGTCCTGCTGCAATGTAGCCATGGAGGTCTCAGCATTTTTAACGTTGGCGAAACGGACGGAGGCGGGGGGGATGACGATGTGAACGGGGTTCCAACGGCGCCTCGACGAGACAGAAGCATATGTTTTGGGATGTACATGTCGCTCTCGCTCGCTGCTCTTGCACCACTTTCTGGAGGAGACGGTGGATATCGGAGGGCATACAAAAGCACCCTATTTTTCGCCTCGCCCTCCAAACCTCGTTGTGTACTCCACGCTAACTAATTTCGGCATCAGCGTGCCTACCATCTCACCCCGCCCCGCCCACTCGTCCTATTCCACCGTTATCATCACCCGCCATTTTTTTTTTTCTAGTACAAGTACTCTGGAGGTACGTATGGCGAGAACTACAAGCCATTTGAGGCATGCGGTGGTCCCTCGAACCCATCTCCCACACCCAATACCCCGGCTCCATCTCTCACACCCGGTGCGGTGTACCTGGGGTGTTTCAAGGACAAGCGTGGCGATCGCACAATGGATTTCGAGTACAAGTCGAAAAACAGGCTGACCAATGAGGTGAATAAAGTGAGCCTACCCGTCTGGCTCTACTGTAACTCCTTTTCTCTACGAAAAACGTTTCAAGGGTAAGGGGGAGTGCGTAGTGCTTGCCAATTGGGCTGTGGTCGCATGAGTTTTTTGTCAGTCAGTCAAGGATGTGGCCGTGATTGCGCTTGCGAATTACATGTCGAACGACCTTCTGTATTAAGTTTCGAACTTTTATTTTTTCTTGCTGATGCTGCTGTTCTTATTCCCGCGTTGACATGCGTGCGGGTGACCCGTTCGCGTCCTGTCAACGCTAATAATTTGCGACGAATTGCAAACGGATGCCTGCAAGCACAGCCCAAAGGCATGTCCTACTTATTAATATTTCATGAACGACAAGGCACGATGTGATTCATTCAAAAATTCGTGCTCGAGCCCGTCGGCCGTTCACTAAGAAAGACCAAAGAGCGAATGTGCTCATGAGCTCGTGCCTGCCGACCTTTTGCACGGGCGTGTACTCACCCTTCTTCTCGTCCCATCGATGCAGGCTTGTATCGAACGCTGCAAAGACGATGGCAGGAGGTTTGCCGGAACAAGTTTCGGCAAGCTGTGAGTGGGTTTATCAGCTTCTATCGACACGTATACTGCTGTAGTACAACACTAAAGTTAGGCACGATCGATGTGATCGCATTGTGCATAGCGTCCATGTTAGCCGATATATCCCCTACGTCTTAGATATGAGCGGGCGGTGGACGTGCTTTGCTGTTCAACCTTCAGCAGATGGACGTCGTCCAGGTACTCCTAAGCACACGGCGTGGACGATACACGCACCATTTCTGCACGTTTTAGGGGGGGCACGTTGTCGAGCAGGGCATAAGAGTTCCCCCCCGCTCCGCTTTGCGTTCCTACCAGCGGTATCCTGAGCAGTGTATGGTTTGCAAGCTGCAGAGGAAAACACGTGCGGTAAGGCGGCGGTTCACGGTCGAACAGTTTTAGGGAATGGGGCGCGCGCTCGACTCGGACAACGGGAGGTTTGTGTGTTCGCTGCGCATTTTCAACTGTATTCCGCGTTCCCGTTCGAACGCAGCCTCCGATAACGCGAGTAGTTAGCGACTCGCCCACCAGGAAAGTGCACCGAGTGCGCAAAAACCAACGTTACATATTGGCTGCCTTCCGCCCTCGTGATCCAGATGGGAGCGTACTGTACGGAGGTCTACATGCTTCGAATACCACTCCGTCTCACTCGATGTCGCGACCATCGCTTGATACACTCCCCGATCGCACTTTGCGGAACGTCTTCTTCTGTGATACGCACAGGTGCCGATGCACCGACTCCGAATCGGACGTGGTCAAACACGGAGAGAGTACGAAGTGCACCAGGGACTGCCCGCGGGATTCTGTATTGCCCTGCGGTGGGCGTTGGGCCGTTACGTCCTGGGACTTGGGGAATTATTTAGTGGGTCTTTAAGATGCAATATTCGCAGTGAAAAGCGAGATATGCTGCAGCGACCAATCAAGCAAGAAGGGGGTCTAGAGAGGGGCAGAGGTAGACCCGGTCAATCGCGCAAACATTGTTGCGCCTGGGGCTAATTTTTTAAACTCACTTGTGATAAGCTGCCTGGAGTTTGTCGTACTCGATTTTTTTCTTGTAGCTAGCTATACTGATAGCTTGTAACATTTTTAGCTGTGGTAATATGACAACTACCTGTTGTGTAGACGTGAACCCTGATGATCAAAACCTGGACTGGCGAAACCCTTGGCGGGGTCGAACTTGGCGTATTACCCAGGGATTTTGTGGTCAGCTCGTCAACTGGTAACTGGAAGCCCGGCGTGTTTGGGTACCCGTGTGTTCGACATTTACCCAGTCAAGGGCCCGCCATCATGTCCCCAGACACCTGCCGTAAAAACAAAGACAGAGAAGATGAGCTTCCCACCTGCCCATTATGATTCTGTGGGCACTTGTATGGTCGTACTTGAGGAACAACGGCAGTATCATTCAATATGCACGATTATCTTGAAGGTTGTCCCACAGCGTTTCCACAGAGGCGCGCGGGGATGTAAATAGCATACGACCCCGCTCATTCCCGGAGGGCTCAAGTTACATATTTTTACCGTTTCGTTTTGTTGGTCTGATGTGTCCGAAAGAGTCGAAGTTGTGCACAAAGGCGTTGCTTTCTCTATACCCCCCCGTGTTCTAGCCCGCTGCTTTGTTGCGTGCTGTACGACAGTATAGTAAACGGGCACAGGTACGTGATGTGCACCCGTAATCTCGCGCAGTGTTACTGGCATTAGACCCAGCCAGGTGTTCCACCATGAACCATATTAGGGACGGAGAGTGCCCGCGATTGTTTCCGACACTGACGTACAGGATGGACAAAATTTAAGCAAAGAGGCAGGGTAGGTTCCCCTGATGGGTTGCGGTTGAAAAATGCATTCACAGGTGTGCAAGCGATTTATCTGTACATTAAGGAGCTCGCCTAAAGTTGAGTGGGACAATGTGCAGACGCATGCTTTGCCTGGCAACCTCAGCGTCGAGAGCGGAGTCGTCGTCGAAATCGTTTCCCCAGCGACAAACCCACTCGGTGTCTCCTTCCCTCTCCCCCATGGTCAAGCAGTGCTTATCTAGCCAAGCCTGTCGACCCAACGGCTCTTCAGGGCCCTCTGGTCCAACTCAGGACGAGCTCATAGCTTTTATGTACAGTTATTGCAGCTAGTGCTGTACGTTTATATCTATATACATGCATACATACCTGGTATGGCCTATGTTAGCCCCAAACGTGTGGTATGTGGCCGTCAGGAGACATTCGGGGTAGTATTTATTCTTCGTACCAGGTAGTAAATCGAAGACCTTCTGCAGAGGGAGGAGGTAATTTCTACCGTCACTTTTGAAAGCTCCGAAAAGTACTACGGAAAAGCTTGGGGGGGGCATCCATTCGTTTTGAGTCTATATACACTGCCTGTTAGGTCTTAGCCGGAGGGGGTGGTACCAGGTAGCCCCGCCCCCCCCCCCGCTATCGAGAAGTTGCAAGTTCAATATTCCTACGTGAGTTGTGTGTTTTTCCATGAACACACACCTTTTAGTGTTTCTTTTTTAATGCCTTCACCTGTGCCTGCGCCAATTCCCTTAGGACATGGGGGCTACGTTAGCATGGGTGCTGTGGCTGGCATTTTGATACACCCTTGAGGCTTCCTATTGGTAGCGCGTGCAGGCTGTTAGTCGATCGGTGGCATGTAACCGACATGAAGGCACCCACCACGACATACGTATTGTCACCCTGCCTTTTGGTGCCAACGTGTGCTTTCGTAGAGTAATCTGTCTGGCCGAGTATACGGTGACGCTGCCCTCGGGCACCAACTGTATTCAGAGGTGTAGGTGCGGGTGACCGCTGATTTGAGTACAATAATAAACCACCACCACGTTGTCTCTCTTTATATATCTACATATTTCGTAGGACTAGCCACACCAACAAGAGTGGCGACCTCTGCGTGGCGCATGGAGTTCACCTATACACTCGGTTCGGGAGATCCTCGATAAGTCCCCAAGAAGAGGAGCGGGACGGTGCGGGCAGCCGCTGACGCCCGCGTCGTAACTCGTTAGCATCTCTGTCTAGACCAACATATCCCAGATCGGTAGGAACGCAACTTCCTGTGTGACAAGCGAAAGCAAAACAGGTTGCCCCCCAGGGTCTTGGCATTCACTTCACCGCCCAGCATTAGCGTTGTGTGCTGATACTTATCTTATCCTCCACCTATCTTCCATAACTGAGGATAACCGTGTAGTTCTCACAGAGGATGCCACATATAGGCACATGCTAGACTCAACATAGACGACATTGAAATGTCGATACGCCATTGAGGTCATGGACGATATCTGCGGCTTCTGATACCCTTGAATCCATCAGAACCAACTGCCAGAGAGTGTAACGACGAGCTTACACATCGGTTAAGCTTGGACGGCTTCTGCGGAGGAATGAATGCTTTTCTGCACCAGTTCGGTGGGTCGGGTCTGGATGGGATCAAGTGGCCGGGTGGGCCTCCGGTGGCGTCTGCGGACGGTACTGCCATGGCTCGCCAATACTTACCGTGGATACTGCCGTGAGGGATTATTGTGGATATTGTCGTGGGGCTTGCCGTGGATATTTCCGTGGATGTTACCTTGGCGATTGCGGTGATGATAGCTGTGGATATTTGCTGTGAAGATTGCCGTGGACACCGCAGGAGGGCCTACTCTGGACGCTTTCGTGGGGATTGCCTAGGAGATTGCCGTGGGGCTTGCCGTGGACATTTCCGTGGGGCTTGCCAGGGGGTGGGGAGGTAGCCATGTCATGTGCCATGGCACAATCAATCGTGGGCTGCCATGGATTTTTCCATGGCACGGACCACGGGCACAACCATAGCACGTGCCGTGGCGAAGCCATGACCGATGGAACCCGTGGACTTTGCCGTAGCAAGCCGCAGCAAGTCGTGGCATGACCCACGGCAGTTCCACGGTTACTCGCGGTTATTGCTGTGGTCACGGCCACGGCATGCCACAGACAAATCAAGTGATGTCCACCCGGAATAAAGAAGTGCGCACGACCGAACCAATGACCTGTGGTTTAGGTGATGTGCGCGCGCGCAACCTGCTAGCATGTAGTCGAGGCAGGAATGTGATGATATTTGTACGTATGGACAGGTAGGCACATAAGTCGTTGCACTGTATATATTATTGTTGCGGACGGCATGATTGGCAAAACTCAGTGGCTCAGCGCGGAACATATTGTACACCTGCGACAGGAAAGGTATACGCGTTGCTTACTACGGTATGTACCTCCCTACTGTTTCTGCTGGTGGTCGAGGTTTTGTTGGTGGAACTAGATCAGTGAATGCATTTATTAGTCGGCGGTTCGACGATTAGATATAGATATACCCGTGAACTGTCCACGTTGATTTCGGGAACAGATACACCTTAATCTCCCCGGAGAATGCCGACGGGGACACTTGTTTGCATTCGCAAGATCTCGCTGTCTTGTGAAACTCCTCACAGAATAGGCTTGCCGTTGATGGATCCGGCAGCTCAAACCGTATGGACGGCAGAAGAAATATCCATCCCCCGGAATCTTAACAGGTCAGCTTTCGGATGAGCGGAGTAAAGTACCATCGAAAATTCCTGCGTGGCTTGTCCAAACGGACACGTCCTATCACCGCCCTTCTTTGGGAAGGGGTCAACTTCGAGGTTACGTCGGCCATGAAGGGTACCGTACGAGAGACTCTTCCTGAACTCGCCCCTCCATCCGTTTTGGTCTTTCCGGACTGGAATGCCATAGCCGACGGCTCCCACCCTGTCCACGTGTACTACGACGCCCGTATCGACGACTTTGGTGCCGCGCTTGAACAGGAACAGTCGGGCGGCGCAGTGACGCCCATTGCGTATATCAACCGTGCTATCTTTGACTCCGGGAGGCGCTGGCCTCCGCTGGACGTAGAAGCTGTCAGCAGTTTCTGGGCTATCAAATTACTCCACGGCTACTTGTGGAGCGCACAGTTCGCACCTTTTCGGATCACAAAGCGCTCACGAGTATCGGAAAAGTAAGGGATCACAACGCGCGCGTCCAGCGGTGGTTCGATGTTGTCACCGCGTTCGACTACACACTCAAGCACTGAAAGCGCAAAGCCACAGGAATGCTGATTTTCTGTCCCGTTTCCCCGAGTCCGCCACAGAATATCACCGCAGTGGGTCTAGCAACCTCAACCCTGTCGAGGACGGTGTTATCTCCCTCATCCGATCCTGCGGTCTTCACACTCGTTTTCCACCGGGTCCCGGTGTCGGTTTGGGTGGGCTGGTGTCACGCCCCGATAATGCTGTTCGGGATGGGCGGCCTTTTACCTCTTCGGATGTTCGCGATTTTCACGCACGCGGATCATGTTTTTAGGTTCGACGACCCCTCTGCTCGCTCGGGGCGATTCGTTGCTCGTGTACCCACTTCTGTCGCCACCGTGGATGACCGTCCTGGCCCCGGGAAGTTTTCACCTACCGCCAACATCGCTTTCGCTTAGGTTGTTGCCGTACCCTCAGGTGGAGGACGAGCGCTTTGCATAAGCCCTCGCTGCGAAAACAGCTGTCGCTCGGCATACTCCTTTCCTGACGAGCATATCACGGGGAGAAGATTCCGCCGCGATTATTGCTGCGGCCGCATCTGCCCAACCGCAGCCTGGAACCCGGCGCATTTGACGGCATTTCAGCCTTCGGGTCGCATCTACACCCGGACGCGCCGACGAACAGCCGCTGCCACCGACACTACACCACCTGTTGCTGTCAATAGCGTCGGGCTAGACAAGACCTCTACCTAGACTATCCGCCCAGCGTGCTATCCCCCCGCCGCGAGTCTCCCGACCGCGACCACCCTGGCCGTCGTTATGGTCCCTGTTCCTGCCGCACCGCCTGTCTTGACGGTACCCGTTCCGTCCGACCGCGACAGTGCTGAGCTTGTGGGAACTCCTCTTCAAGACTTGCGCCGTTGACCGGCGTATAATCCTTTACGCTGACCGATACAGATGCCTTCGACAAAGCTACGGAATTTCAGCTTGGTGATTCCGTAGCGCACTATTCGCATGCCGACTGGGCTGATGAGCAACGGGCCGAGCCCACGCGCAACGCAGCCATGCGCTACATAGTCCTTGACAGGGCGGAAGCTTTGCACATGGATTATTTGTCGCGTCTCCCTTCGCTCCAGCGCCCTCCCTTCAGGTTTAGGAGCTTGCTGGCAAAGGACGACTGGACGCCACCGACGATTGCATCGTCCTGTTCGTCTGACGGTTGTCTCCGCCCCTTGCGCCGGGCAGTAACGCCCTGTGGGTCGCACAGCCTTCTTGTCGAACGACGATCCTATTCGAAGTAATGTGCCGCTGCCCATGCGCCCCTGGGCCATGCCGGTTTGCTATGCCGCACCTTCCTATCACCTGGGAACCGCACGTACTCGGCACATGCTCGAATGCTTCTTCTTTCTGATGGATCGGTACGAGCATCTGAACCCAGTGGTGGATACGCAACTGCTTGAAGTGTCAAGCATGGTGAAGCTTGCGGCAGACAGGCCAGCGGCTCATCACCACGATACCCTTTCGAGAAGAGCCCGGCATCGCCGTCAGCGTCGATCGTTTCGGCCGTCGCCTGGTTGCACCTCGAGGTAGCATCGGCATCTCGGTGTTCGATGTTCGTTTCAACCGCCGGGCCAACACTTTGGCAGTCACGGCTGCTGAGCCCATCGCTAAGAGCACGGCTGACGTTCTCATCAGCGGATATATTCCTCTCTGGTAATGCCCGCGCAGCATACTTTCGGACAACGACCTCCAGTTCTGCTCGTTTTATTGCGGCGTTCATCAGCTTATTGGGGTCAGGAGAATCGCCACCAGCTCCTTCATGCAAACGGCAACGGTGGGGCGGAACGTGTTGACCACATGATGACCCCCACATACTGGCGATGTCCATCAACGAGCTCCAAACCAACAGGGATAAACAGCTCCCTCAAGTCAAATTAGTGCCCAACGGTTCGGTCAGCGCCGCCACGGGTTTGAATCTCAACGAGGCCCGAAAGGGTCCGCTTCCACGCTTCCCTCTCACGATTTTGAGCGCGCTGGAACCGCTGGCCCCTATAATTGGGCCCGCGACCACCTCGCCTAGGGCGACTTGGCGACGCACCACCAAAAGCGCAGGTACGATGTCGATCGCATATGACACACTCTCACGGTTTTTCGCGTGAGGTCTCTCGCCGTTACTCGTGTGAACTTCCGCAACTCCGCCCTCTCCGACGCACTGCGTCCGATGCCCAAGGTCGCCGCTGGCCGATGGGAGCGGGTATAAAATACGGCTTCCCCCATCGGTCAGGGCGCAAAGATTGACACGGATGCCAAGGTTCTCAAGGAAACACTCTCGCTGAACGGGACGAGCCTCCACAAAGTCCTCGCACTTGGCCCCTGCACCTTCGCGGGCACCTCGGACGGACCGCCGCTCAGTGCTAAGCTCCCGCATTTGGATCTTCCTTCTGATATACCTGGAGCTGATGCCCGCCGGCGCGTATCGGTACAACGCTGCAAGTCATGCGGCATCCCCCGACCGTGACGACATGCTGAACTGTTTACCAGCGGGGTTGACGCAGTACGCGCTCAGCAACGTTTCCAAGAACCCCCCGACGTACCATGGCACCCAGGACGACGTTTTGTCTCCTCAACGGCTCGATGTGGAGAAGATTACCGGACATCAACGGGCACGGGACCGAGGTGGGATCCTCGCGGTGATGTACGAAGCGAATTTACACGAGACTCTCTCGACCGTCCTGGGAACGGGAAACGAACCTTGAGCTCTCTCGCTGCGATAGATTTAGCAGCTGGGCCGGCACCCCAAACCAGCACCGCCAAGCCGATCGCCTGCACCACCGGATGCGAATAGGTGAGACCCAACAGCAGCTTTCTCGCAGTGTCGGCGAGGGCTTCCTGACCCGCGGCCATGGCTACGTACCGCACGCCGATCGGCTTTGACGATACAGTACCACCGCGCTTCCCAAAAGAGCGCACGTCTAGTACAAGGGCGACGACGGTCTGTGGTGGCTTCGAAAAATCAGGTCGACCACAGTGACGGATGGGGCATCTGAGGTGCGATTTTTAGATGACCCGGGACCGATCAAGCTTTTTTTTTCTCCAGCGCGCTACACGACTTCTACAGGAGCTGTGCGAAATTCCTGGTGCCTACAAATACACTTAGTTAGCGAATTAAGACGGAGGGTCAAGCGTAACGTGGATGAGTGCCAAGGCGCCGTCTTGGATAGCTGAGCTTCGCATCGCCGCACCCGATTGGTTTGATAGTTTTTTTCAAAAAGGTTTCAGGGGTTTCCCTTATTTTCCTTTTCCTTGGACGCTTTCCGTGGTTTTGATTCGGGAATGTTCTTCTCGTTAATCCTTCGCCGCTGTCGGATTTGTATCGCTCCTGGGCTGGGCGTGGGACCCCCCGCTCAATGCCGGGGCTGTTCTGGGTAATCGGGTCGCTTATTTGTGGCACAGGGAATATTTTTCTGAGTTTTAGGGTCGGGTTAAATCGGCTCATGGCCTATTCCGTGCTACTGTTTTTCTTCACCCCCCCCCCCCCCCCCGCTCGGGAGCCGAGGGCGATCTGAGCAAATGGGTTACTCATTCTGGGGCACAGGTCGGTATGACTTTCGGCTCTAACCTTCCGCATTTTCGTTGACACATCCTCGACCCCCACCCCCTACAAGGTGGTAAAGCGATGGCGTTCATCGACGCATCATCCTTGCCATTCTCGCCTTTTGTTTTCTCTCTTTCTTTCTTTTTCTTCCATGGCGTTCCTTATTGGCTTCGTAGCGTTGCCGTTCAGGGGCGTGGGAGTGGGTTTTGAGGAGCTGCATCTTCGGCTCATTGTCTAGCTCGTGGAACTGGGGTTTCCAGGATTTCCCTATATTTCTGCATATAACATGATATTCGTGAAACGAAGAACTAACTCGCCCAAGAAGAACAAGGCAATATCGGGATTTTAGAGCCGATGATGGACATTTCAAATATTACACTTGAACTGTACTTTATCGACGTCGGTGTTGGATCTTCATGGACTTTTCAATTTTTTCAAATCTGAATTTTTGACCAAGAAAACGACTAAAAAGTTGTTTTGGGCATTTTCGCATGTCGGCGCCGACTACTTTGAGACTCAACGACTTGTCTCCCCGGTAATTGACCCGATTTTTTTCTTTTTTCGTTTCATGACTGCACGATGACCACGATCACTTGTTGTGGTCAGACAGAAAATATTTGAATCAAAACAATCGTTCCAAA
>JBBMHQ010096184.1:0-10274 GCA_037834295.1 Postelsia palmaeformis | reverse complement strand
TCCCCCTCCCCCCCCCCCCCGACCCGACCCGTGAGGTTTGACCTGACCCACGAAAAAAGCCCGGAATTTTACGTAGTTCGATTTCGAAAAAAAAACTTACGTGGGTCTTATTATGGGGGAACAGTGTACTACTATTAATAGTTGCCAATCAAACAAGGATTCGGAATGTAATTCAATTTTCCAACTATTAATAGAGTCCCCCGTTAAGATACGCCCTAAGTATCCACCGATCTGCCAATCGGTTGAACTCACAGCTAACGTACTTTTTCAGTTTTGAATAAAAATCTTTTTTTGGAATAAAAATAAGCCAGGCCCATCTCTGTCACTTCGCTCTGTTTGTAGAGCAGCCGCACTCAACGGGATTACGAGGTGCTCAGAGCTCAGTGCTTGGCTGCCGACTACAGCAGCAGTGCTGTGACCCCCTCCACAGTGTTCTCCTATGAATAGCCCGATACAAAAGGTATAGCAATATGTTGGACACCGAGAGGGCTCCACCTGGAATGCCGCTATCTCAGAACCTCGAGAGCTTCTGCCGATGCTATGCGTCTTCTTGTAGATGCTATTGTTTTTCCAACACTTCCTGACCCGACCCGATCCGACCCGTGACATTTGGAACACACCCCGTGACCCGACCCGCGGGTCAGGTCATGACCCGCGGAAAGTCCTGATTATATCGTGTCCCCGCCGACCTCGACTGCTCTGGGGAGTGGGGAGTGTCTCGGCGCTGTTCTCGCCGTGTCGTCAGAGCTCGTGCCGGCGATGGCAAGCCGATAATTTTGCCCCTGTTTGCGTTCTGTGAGTTTCGAGGATCTCCGACGTTGTACCCAATTATTGGTCCTGTATCGTATGGCGGTGTAGGCGTTGCACCTTCAGTAACGGGCTACTTTGGGTTTCTATCACGTTATCAGGAGCAGGGCGCTTTCTCGTTATCCCTCCTTGCAGTGATGCGGCTAAGTAGCGATTGATCTTTCGTTTATTGTTGTGATATTTCACGTAGGAACCCCCGAAATCCCCATCGGGTCCGTGTGGGAACCCATGATACCCGCCCGGGAGCTCGTGGGACGTCCCACGGGAACCTACAGTATACTATGGGTAATCCCAGTAAATATTTCCAGCGAGATCCACGGCAAGACCGCCGGACCCTATGGTATACCCCGGCCTCCGATGATAATCCCTTTGAAATATCCCGCGGGGTCCAACGGGAGTTCCCGTGGGGTGTCATGGGATCTTATCAAGAAAGTAGTAGATTTTCCCTCGGATACAGGTATATCGAAGACCGTCGCGTATTTTCCTAGACCTATAACGTGTTAATGGCGTATTATTATGCTTACCTTCCGACAATATAGCGTAGATGCCATTCAAGTATAAACCAAATATCCTTTCGTAACTGAGCAGTATTCTGTTGCGCGGTGAAAGCGGGAATTCAAACGAACCCACGGGAACAATTTACATCTACCATGATTTCCCGCGAAAATCTCCACAGGTACCCACGGGAAAAGAGGAGACAACCAATCACAGAACGTGGTTCCCCGAGGGAACACCTGGTCTTCCGGTGTATCCCATGATCTTTTGGGGTTTCCCGCGGCAATACTCACGGTCTTACACTGTCCCCCACCGGCTTCTTTCTGGGGTTTCGCGCGGGAATCCCCCCGGGAGACCACGGGGGAATCCTGGACACACGGGAACTTCCGGCAATCATTTAATTCTCACGGAAGTCCGCGCTTTTCCTCGGGAATCCCCACGTGTATCCACGGTCATTCGGGGGCCTCCGTGGTTTCCCGCAAGTATCCCCACGGGCACCCACGGTATTTCGCTGTGTCCCACGGTCTTTCATATTATCCCGCGGGAATCCCTACAGTGACTCGTACCTCGGAAATCCTCGCTGGCACAAACGATGTTCGCTGCATCTTACGGTCTTCTGGTGCTTCCCGCGGAAATCCTCATCATGGGCACCCACGGTCTACAGCGGGCTTTCGCAGAGTCTCCTGCGGGAACTCCTGTCGGCTCATTGCCCACAATCTCCGCTGGAGCCCACAGTCTTCGGTGGTGTTTCGCGGTTTCTCACGCTAACCTCCGCGGGTCCCCAACTGTGTTTTACTGTCTCTCGCGATCTTCCGCCCCTTTCGCGATTCCCCCTGAACTCTCAATGGCACCCACAGTCCATGACAACAGTGTTAGTTACTTCGCTTCAAATCGTTAACTAACAACGTGCCGAGTCGCTGGTAGGTAGGATAGCATGGCAGCCTATTAATAGCTCAGTGATCAGTGATCAGGTGAATGCAATGTCACTAAAGCATGAACACGAAACACAGGATTATGCGGTTTACGAGTATCTATGCGTGTACATATGTACACATGCTTTTTAATGAAATTGTGAAATACGTCAGCTGTGAGTGCGACTGATAGGATAGTTGATAATCAACTTCGCAAGCTGCGTAATACATCTCGTCTATATCCAATCACCCCCCCCTTATTTTACAAGTAAGTAAAAAATATATAAATGCGGCTACATACCAACAGGGACGCTCTCGGAATGTTGCGGGCCGTCTTATAAGCTGTTCGATATCTGGTACCCGCAACATATTTTCGAGAAAAGAAAGTAGAGCATACCTTTCCAGACGGACAACCAGACCGGTACGCAATTTGTTGATTGTCTGGGAGCGTAGAATGTTTGAGAGCAGTTCGAGTACGTACGTACACGTAAAACACCTGGACGTATAACGTTCTTGACGTTGCCTGCTTGCATGGGTCTGCATCGCTGACCTTTCCATATATGAGTCACTCTTCTTTTTGCCTCCTTTTAATGGACCTGAGAGCGCCAATCCAACATTACCAACATATTTCTTCTGAGAGAATCTTGCAGCCGAATTATTTTAGAAGCAACTCAAGCGCTTACCTCTCGACTGTAGTCGGCCATCTTCATCATCTACACAGTTTTCTGCTGCCGAAATTTCACCGCAGATTGAAGCTGGAACCAACACCGACACCCACGGCGAACGATGGGGCATACACAGCCCACGACAATCATTTACGAATCCCACAGATATCCGCAGTTTCCCGCAAGAACCAGTGAGTTTCCGTGTGGAGTCCGAGGAAAGCTCCAGAAGACCGTGGGACAGAGAGGAAGGCCGTGGGATTCCCGAAGGGAACCGTGGAAAATTGTGGGATACAGCGGACGACAGAGTGAGTGCCCCTGGAAATTCCTGCGCGACCCCGCGTAAGACCGTTTTTTTACCGATGTTTGTTGTCCTAGATGTGTAGTTGTGAAGCTCGATCGAATGTTCATCCCCCCGCAACCCCCGGCACCCGTCGCTACAACACCAACGTGCCAGGTGCTGTTGACATCATGGCGAAGTTATTACCTGACCAGGGCTGGACCAAATGAGATCAAGGCCGAGCACGAACGACAAATCATCCCTGGCACCATGATGCATAAAAAAGGGGAGTAGGGTGGCGGCCTTGCCGTGTTTTCCGAGATCCGGCGGTCACGTGGTTACTGCAGTGAAGGTTGCCAGCCTGAAGGCTAAGGTATGAGACGATTATCCAACAGAGGCTTCGCCCTCTGCAACCGTGAAACACCGTAATTATTATGTGGGTATTCCTCGTCAGACGGCCTGAGGACAATCACTACCTGACAGTCTGAAAACAGTCGTCATCAAACGACCTGCAGTAGCTATACGACAATCATCAGCAGATGAACTGGCTGGGAATATTCAAAAATAATTTCGTGGCTACCTGGAGGGATACGTGACCGGGTTCGGCTGTTCATGGTACCGGCGTCATCTTGCGCAAAATTCGGTATCAAAGCGGAACGAGACCTATACGCCGGGGTGGCGTGTAGCAGACAGCGCCATACCTCACGTATCCGCATTATTTCACATCAGCGAAAGACAGAGCGCCATCGGCTCAGGTCATACTACGCTACTACACGCTTCTTGCTCAGGACTGAGTCGCAAGCCTTCAAGCTGCATGTAGGCCGGGTAGTAGCCTTACGTGAAAAAATTAGGCTTTGCCTTCATGGTATTACAGCAGCAACTATCATTTTTTGGCTTCCAATTTACATGCTACAGTGTATACTTTACCAAGTCGGCGTCGAGGAGTGGCGAACAAAACAGTCGCGAAGCATCTTGCCATAATATCCTCACGCCGTGTTTTCATGCCAGGAGAACAGATCATTCCCACCACTGGTCCACAACCCAAAGTCGAGAACCAGAGAATCATCCTATCGATGACACATTCTCAAGGTGAAAATACTCACCCTGCCCCCCAAGAAGCTCACGTCTACGATTGAGCTGACCTTGTGGTGATTCTCAGCTCGACAACAAGCCCCCAACGCATATGGTATGGCTGTCGATGTTGTGTTATGGGCCAGATCTGGGAGGGGTTTGTCTTGCCATGTATGTGCGTCCTCGTTCCCCCCACTGCGAGGTAATTCCCCTTGCAAACCAGGCAATACAATGTGTGTCTGAGAGATCCTAATTACAGACGCCTCTCTGCACACATTGTGCATATTGTATCGCCAACCGCCTCATCCTAACCCTAACCCTAAGCTATTAAACGGCCACTGCTGCTAGACTGTACATTGCCACTCGTATAGGCCAAGCTCATTATACACAGTAAGCGTAAGGGCGCCTTGGGTGAAGTGGGCCTGTGAACCATAGATACTCACTTTTTTTAGGTTGGGCGTGTGGTGGATTTTTTTCTTGAAACCCAACACCAGGAGTATAGCCCTTGTTGGGGTTTTTTAGCTTTTCCGATACCGACCACGACCTACAACAGGGTATCGACCAACACTGTGATGTCAGTGGCACGCAAGGCGCCGAGTTTCTACCTCAGTGGGAACCTGTTAAATTATGCTTTGGGCGTAACCTATGTACATACATGCCCGCCCCCCTGAATCGTACAAGCGTGGCAAAACAAAACGAAGTTGTACGAAATGTCTGCACGTACCCCGCCCAACGCCGCCAACGGTTCACGGGCAGTCTGCCTAACGTCCAGCACGGCATACCTGGTACATCGTATGATAGTGTGTACTGTCAACCCCCACTTCTAAATCGACTTCAATAGCCGATGGCAACCCTTCATTCGTCTACTACCTACCGTTACGGTATCAAATAACAGCTCCTACGTTGCCGTTTGCCACCAACACGATCAGTAGGCATCTCCTTCTGTACAACTCGGCATAGTTCGCTTGTGCGGCGTACCTCGAGCCTCTCACTATATATAGGCTCGCGTACGTAAGTCTCCATATCTCCCATCGCTACTGCACCGCTAAGAGTATAGAAGCCCCTATTCACGGTGCAGTGCTTTGTTTGGTATCTTCTTCCAGACTAGTGCCGATTTCTGGGGTTTATGCTGACCCCTTGCTGGTGCCGACGGCTGAGGAAACTCGCTGCTGAATTCCGTTGTGACCGCGCTTTGAAGCACGGACACAACATGTCTAATTTCATTAGCAGCCCTCCCCCCCCGTGGCACCGTACGGCACTGTCTCCACAAACGGCAGCTCATCTAGGTATGCCTCGGGCGGCGCGCACATCACTACGGACATAGTCCTGGCTTGTACACCGAGTGGCATGGAAACATCGGGGGAGCTGACGCAAGTGGAAGTCTCGAGCCGGACGCCGAGTAAGTGCCTGACTTTGATCATGCCCCTTTTCAGGGTAAAAAGGCAATCGTCGGGAGCCAAGAGTTTGCAGCGAGTTCCAGCCTCAGTGGCCAGGAGCTCCTGGAGATATGTCCGTGCGGCGTGATCAACTGCGGCAGCGCTTCGTCCGCGTTAGTTACCCTCCTCCGCCGCCCGTTGTACATCACCCAGCTGTGACCCCGACCCAGCGAGGGACGCTACAACACGCTTTTTCACTTCCTTTTGATCTCGAGCGTACCATGTGCACACCTGCACGATCTCTACGCGCATGGAGTTCACCAACGACGAACTGTTATTACGCACGACGATGGTGAGACTCACGCGTTCGTTGACCCCCACCACCGAGCGATTCGCCTCAAAGCCGATACTCATGCTGGGACACGGAAAGGCACAAAGTGGGGGTGAGGAGGGTAAACCTGGGCAACAGCCACAGTTGGGAGTAGCTCTCTCTCTCTGCTGAAAGTTTAGAATGAGGGCGGCTCGTTAGTTTTGGTGTGTACGGCACTCTTATTCATCCGTAGGTACTCAGAGGCCGGGCTTTCAACATGGCGGTTACTGAGTAAACCTCTGTTAGTAGCACCGCGGGCCCCAGCCTCGACCAGGGGGGTTGATTTTATTTCACGCCTCGGATAATGTAACACTAGGATAACACTTAGCTACGTTATGGGGCCTAACACAGGAGCGTGGTAACGTACTCACGTTATCACTGGAGAAGCGATGACGGGACCGCGGTATTACAGTGTAAACTCGAAACCTACGAAGGTGCACACGCCTTCACGTTTTGTTGCTGCTCGATCTCGCCCAGCTGTGGTGCAGTAACAAAATGTTATGTTAAGCCGCGATCAGTCCTTGAACTATCACCGTAACACAGTGTTAGGCTTTGACCGAACGCGTACGTTATCACTCTAACATGCCTAGATTGATATTCGCATATTTACTACCAAGTATACAGCACGACCACATAATGTAGCTGTCGACGCAGCGTTAGACATAACACATTAACATCGTGTTACCCTTAGGAGATACATGATACCCTAACCGAAAGGTTACCACGTTCGCCAGCAGTACTAACACTACGTTATCTGGGCCCCCCATCTGATTGCCGTTGGCTCGAATAATGCAAAACTTAACGTACGTAAAATACGTTACAGTCTTTGCCGGCCCATACGTGAATATGTTAGGATGTCAGCCTAAATGCGGAGATATCTCTAACATTCTGTTACGGTGTTACCGTCAGTAAAGATCTGACGGTAACATTTCGTTACTGTGTTACCATAAATATCAGTTCGGGTCCAACATGATGTTACTGACTTACCGTTAGGGCCGAGGTCGTTCTAACGTAATATCAGTACTACGTTACCCTTTGGATCTTCCCGAGATTTAACATGTGCTATCTGTGTTAGTGGTAAAGCGGCGCGTGGGAGTAACATAACGTAGCCGTGTTGTCCAATTTCGCCGATAACCCAGCAGGGTATACCTATAAAAATATCCCCAGGGGGTAGGATAACATGGCATTCCAGATGAAAAAACGCTTCCATATTTGAAAACCCCTACTCAGGGGATCTTTAGGAAGGATCCCCCCAACAAAGCGCCTCGCTTTTTCTGGAAACCCCGCCAGTACGTTATCGACCTATAACGCAGTACGTTATCCATCTATAACGTAATCTACGTAATTTATCCAAAACGTAATCTGCACACTCGCACGTACGAGCTACCGCGGCAGTAACATACCGTTGATGTTAAATTAGGGGTGTACGTTATCTCCTAACTTGTGTCACAACATACATTTCATACGAGCTACACACTATTAATAGCATGATGCTAGTGTGTTTTCGACCATACCTGGTACACGTTAATCGTGTGATGTATGCTATGGTAGCAAGACTTCCGCTCACACTCTCACATAACGTCGCTCGATACGGGTTGCTGCTTGCTGCGGTTGATACGGTAACATATGTTGTCGTTGTATTGACCATATACATACATACGCCATCCTTCTAACGTGTGCTACGATAGCCACTAGGGTTTTACTAACATGGTGTTGTGTATGCGTTTATTTGGCCGCGTACGTTCTCCGTCTGAAAGGTATTTCTGTAGCACGTAAGACTCCCGCTAGTACACTGCTAGCATATCGTTACTCGCTGCGGGCTGATATTGCTCGGTAACATCATGCGAACGTTTACTCGGCCGTGTGCGTTATCCCTTCCACGTGTGTTACGATAGCCACGAGGAATTCCGCTAACACGCTAACATAGTGATACTCGTTATGGACTGCATACTTTAGCACCGTAACACACATACTACGGTCAGTGGGGGATCGAGGTAATACTCCATAACACAATGTTACACGATCGCCCGCCAATATCGTAACACACTGACACTATGTTATCACAAATCCAGAAGTAATTAACGTGGTAAGGTGATGGTACGGGGGTAAGATTAACATACAACGTTCAGTGCTACGTTATCCAAGGTGTACTCTATTTATAGCACACATCGATAGCTAAAGCCGGTAGCTGTTCGAAAGCTATATTACCATACAACAGATAATTCGCCACTGACAATGGCAAGCATTTGCATGTTCGCAGCCACCGACCTTCCTCTATTGAAGTAGCAGCATTTGTTCACCCTCTGTCTCGGGCCCCACGAGCACCGGGACGGTAGCAGCGGCTTCATGAGCTTCGCTCAAAAGCTTAAGCTCCGACAGGGTCTTTGCGTCGAAATTGAGGATCCACGGGCGGTGTAAACACGCCTCGAAGCAGTAAGTAGTAGTTTCCCCACCGTTACCTCTCTCCTGACATAAGATAGCATACGCCCCCGATAATGTCGTGGTTGGCATGATGTTGTCGCCAGTGGTGGTGTTTTCGTTGACGTCGTTGTTACTTTACAGTGCAGTCTACAATGCAGTCATCGCCACGACTAATAGCATATTAAAAAGCAATCCACGGGCACTTTGGTTCCAAGGCCGTCTCCGGCAAATATCGTACATAATATCAGAGTAAACAGTAAAGCAGAGGAACACATGTATCGTACCCAAGAGTGTCAGGGTCCAGGTATCCACACTCGGAAACACACGGGAGCCCTTTTCCAGATGTTGCACAGAGCATATCGGTACTAATCACGGCACGTACATTACCCGGAGAGCGGCTCTTTCAACGTCAACAACCGACCACTAATCCAGCACCCGGTAGAGTTTGACGCTCTACTAAAAAAGTCGGAATTGCGTCCGATAGGCAATCGCCTCGATCAACATCACAATCCCACCATCAAAGTGTATAGGACCACCATTTTTTATCAGCCGAAAAACGAGATTGATAAGGGCAACTAACCATAATCGTGGGTTTCCGCACGTGGGCGCTCGCCTCGGTTGGAGGGCGACAGATAATACGTGCAGCTCGATCCTCATCGAGCACACACCGGTATGTCGTGAGACTCATGTTTCGTGTAAGGCAGCTTGTGCCAATGTCGCGAAGGTTTTTTGTCTCATAGGGCAGCACGGACAAACGCGCAGGCCAACGCTTCTGAGTGGCCCTCTCTCACCTTCATAGACGACGGCAAGCCTGGAGGCAGCATCACCGAGAAGGGGAAGCTGTGGCTGCCGGCGGTCGCTTTCCCGCCGAAGGATGCCAGTTGAATGTCGAAATAAAGAGAATCGTATTCAGCCGTGTACACCGTGTTGCTAGAATTACTATCGTTGCCGTTTCTGCGTTCGATATGAGTCGTCGCTAGCCCGACCAGCCGCAGCATGAGCTTCTCCGCGGATGATCCCCCCGCATTGCGCTGGGTGGTGTAACATGTCGGTTGCGGCGGTCACACAATAGGGACAAAATTTGTGCGTGAGCGGCAAACCCCCGCCCCGGTTGTAGGACATCGCCGTTGCTCATAATAACCGCGCAGAATATGTCTGACGTAGCTGGCTGACTGATGCGAGCTGCAATTCGTGTGCCTAGATCATCGAGAGCTGCAGTATGTTTCTCCGGATGTGATTTCTATTTTTATGGGGTGCCTTTTCGGGGTCAAAGGTACGGGGATACGAGTCCCCCTTCAACTCACTTGTATTAAATAAACATATCGTTTGATACTTAGTATACTTCAATTTGATTCCACAGCCTCATGACTCTCTGGGTTTTGACCCAACAGCTCTTTTCGTGAGCGAGTCAAGGCGCCACTATTAATGTTGATAACGCTTGGTCAAGTCTTGGTCGGCTTAAGAATGAAATAGACGAAGAGTAAGCTAGGGACATATTTGAGTGCGAGCATTGCATAAAAAGTACCTGACACTATAATCCCCAAGACTGCTGACAAGAACTACCAATGCATCGATGGCATAGCTGATAAAAACTGTACTCCCGGACGATTGTCAATTTGAATGTCCTGTGAAAAACATGGTGTCCTGAGTGTGCGCGCGGGATTTGTCATTCTTTACTATAATGGTCATTTGTTATCCTTACCGAAAACGATACCCCGTATTTTATACCCTGGTAAATGCTACAATAATTCAAAAGCAAAAAACAACCGACGGGAAAGCGAACGTTCACTTTTATTCAGGGCATCGAAAAAAAAAACTGATTAAATGTTTAGTTGCTTATTTCATTGCCGCAGTTGGTAGGAGCACCTAGAACAAACAAAA
>JBBMHQ010096173.1:0-10274 GCA_037834295.1 Postelsia palmaeformis | reverse complement strand
GCAACGAAGGCGCTCTCAGCAATTGGTACCTTTTTTATTTTTTCAAATAAAGTCTCTCCACGTGGGATTTGAACCTGCTGGGTACCAATACCAATGGTCTTTGAAGCTGACCACTGGTCTACCGGGGCGACTCTATTTCATATATATCATCTCCTCTGCGGGTTTCATCAGCTTTCGGACGCGGGGTTTCTCAAGCATTGTCCCCGCTAGTGGTCCTCTCCCAGAACTCCCTCTTTCCGCGGGATTACCTGGGAGTTGGGAGGAGCCGGATCCCCTCAGTGACGCATTCGTACCTGGCCATTTCTCTGTGAGTCGGCCTGCGTGCGCCTGCCGAAGCGCTGCGTGGAAGCGGAGTAGTTTTTGCACCCTAGGTGGCCTCACGGGCGTGAAATGTGGCTACGAAATCACCATACTACAGAAATACAAACTCGTAGTCCTGCGTAGCAGTCTGGTCCAGTGCTATCGTTGTTGCAGCAGGTAAACCGGTACCAGGTACAACATAACGTGTACAGGTACGTACTATTATTGTGTTAATAGTACTGATAGACTGCAGCAGTCAACGTATACAGCAGCAGGGCTTCCAACCAGTAAGATACTACAAGTGCGCCAATTGTACAGCGGCATACCAGGTAGAGGTCACTATTAATAGTAGGTACAGCAGTGGTGATGAGGCAAGAAAG
The DNA here is from genome assembly GCA_037834295.1 of Postelsia palmaeformis. Classification (NCBI taxonomy): domain Eukaryota; class Phaeophyceae; order Laminariales; family Laminariaceae; genus Postelsia; species Postelsia palmaeformis. The sequence goes on along the minus strand of JBBMHQ010096173.1, from coordinate 9,594 downwards.
AGAGACCCTTATAGGCCGTTTCCTATGCTGTTCGATTTTTGAGCTTCAGATTTTGACCCGATCGCATTTTTAGATGTGAACTTGGCAAATCGAAACAACCATCCTCTGCGGAAAAATCAGATTATTGTGTGTAGAGATTCGAGCAAACGCCGAGACCAACTGCTGTTTTTGTGGTTTGGCGCCGCGAAGAGACGCGCTGGGTGTGCTGCCCTGCGCGTAGGACCCAAGCGTCCGAGCCAAGGCTGACTGCCTCTGGTCTGGCGGCGAAGAGACGCAGCGGGTGTGCTAGAGCCAACCTGGCTTGGTATTTTGCGTTCCATTCCGTGACTGACTGCTGCTGCTGCTGTACAGCCAGCAGTGTAGTCTACGAGTACTCGTACGTACCCACGGAAAGGTGCGTGCCGAGTGCGCTTCTCTTGGTCTCTGGATCCGGGCCCGCGCCAGGCAGCTGTAGGGGGACGAGCAGGGGGACGAGCTGCCCGCCGCTTGAGCGTCGGGCGCGCAGCAACGTCGCTTTACAGCTGTGTGGACATCCAACTTATCGATCGTTCTGCTCCTCTTTGTTGTCGTGGATAACATCTTGAATTTAGAGAGCATACAATTTTCCGATTTGAAAATCTGATGACCCAGGTCGTCGGAATTTGGGCCAAGCCAAAATCCGACGACTTGGGTCATCGGATTCTTAGTTCGAAAAAAATCCGGTCGAATTTTGCATATTTGGACTGCATAGCAGGGTCATTCGTTTTTGAGATCGAAAAATACAAATCTGAAGCTCGAAATCGAACCGCATAGGAAACAGCCTCACCCTCTGCAATGATCATTTTTCGTACTTTTTCGAACATGTCTTTTCGTACGAGTGTCAGCAAAACGCTACTCATTCGACACAGAAAGCCCAGCCGGACAATTTGGTCGAGGTCCGGGCGCGACTCGTGCCCTCTGGAGCACGTGGCAAGCCCTCAAACGTTTTTCCCGGCGGGAATGAATCCGTTGATTTCCCTTGGTGTCAGTACGACCTTATTCTGTACCAGGTACATCCGTACCGGTGAATTGTCGTCTGTTTTCTTCCCAAGGCTCTCGTGAGCTGTGAGCGCACAGCCCGGACATGTACCAGGTATACAACAGACAACCTGCACAGATCCTGTGATTATAACGCTGCCGCCCACACGCCGTGCGTGTGTGACACAACCATATGCGCCGTATTGCTGTGGCTGGTTGTGTTTATTCCAGTCTGCCGTCGGTGTTCCATCGTCTGCCATAGATAGTTTTTAACACGTACGTACCCACGCTGACGTACTGTACATTTCACTTGTGTTTGTTGCACAAAGGACAAACCCACGGCCCAGGCAGCATTACAAGCAGTGCACAGAGCGTGCTCACCTCCAGCTTCCTACAGCACCACAATCCCGCTGCTCAGCTGCAGCAACAGCATTGGACACATCTTGCGCGTGTAAAGACCCATCTCATCGAGGACTTTTACTTTTTTCAGCTCGTTTTTTTTTCTATTTATTTTGTACTGGTATCTGATTGGCCGAAAAGTGAACAACCAAGAAAGCAAATTGAAAAATCCATTTTTGGTGAAAAGTCTGTTGGGACTTTTTTCGTGTGATTTTTTAGTTTCAATTTGGAATTCGAGAATTTCTAAGTCCTGAAGCATGCTCATGGTGGGTCAACACCCTCAGTGGAGTCTGGGGCCATTCTTGGCCGCTTCGGTGACCACGATCGAGGCGATAAACGCGAATCTCAGCGAGACGTGGCTGGAGCAACCGTCGCACCCACCCCCATAGACCACAGCACATCGTACGTCTCGGCAGTGGAGCCTCAAAAACAATAATGGCGGCCGCAAGCCCAATTTTTCGGCCTGCTTGATCGGCCAATAATCACGAAAACCGAGCAAACGAGCAAAACAAACGGAGGATACGCTCGAGACCTCGATAGCTGCGTTACCGCTGCTATTCCGCACGTAGCGCTTGAGGGCTCCCTGCGCCCACCCAAGATACCCTGAGAGTGATAGCCTCCTATTCTGCGCCACCGGAAAAAAAAAAGACTGGCGGCGGCGGGCACGCTGCAACGCAAACCTTCGCTTTTGTCTAGGCTCGTCGCGCTTTGTCGGCTGGGCCTTGTGTGACGCGGTGCGTTCTTCCAGGTGTATTCCGACTTTTTTCTGTTGGCAATCAATACGCCGTTCCCACACAGGGCACAAACACATTTTTTTTCGAAATCAAATCAAAATTCGACGAAATAAATAAATTATTTCCAAAAAACGTTCCTCGTTACGATGGGCCCCAAGGACCGTTCCTAACGAACCGAAAAATAAACACGGTTTGTGACTTTTTGGCACGCGAAATAATCAAGATCCGTGTCATTTCGGTTCTAACAAAAAATGCCGAAAAACGTTACGTTGCGTGAGATCTTTAAATTATCATTTTTCCGATATTTCAAACCCAATGGTTTTTGCGGGTGGCGCGAACTCTCGCGAGTGGGGCACGGCCAGGCAGAGCCGGGCCGACCGCGCCTGGCTCGGCCCGTGGTATGTCCGAATCACGGGCCGGAGCCTGACCCAGCCTGCGAGCCTCCTATTTCACCGATCGTCGGCCAAGCCCGCTTCGCGATATCCCATGTCGCTGGGCGTCTCTGCCCGGCCTGGCCTGTGACATCCTCGGGTCATTTTCGCGTTTGTCTTTGAGCTGTGGCTCCTCCTTCTCGAAACTTCGAGGCCACAACCTTCTCGTTGGCCCGCGCTTCGGGGTGTCCTTGGGTAGCTGCTCGTTATCCAAATGTGGCGTACGAAGCAGAGTCTGCCGAGCCCCTACACCGACCGTCGGATACCGTGGGTACGCGTGGGTTGCGTAGTGCCTTGATCAGGCGTGTTCGGAGACCCGACAAACGCACGAATCGCGTTTTTTTTTTCGTGAAAAGCTAGAAACAATGACGACATGAATCGTGTTTCTTATCGTAAAATCACGATTGTGCCAGCTAAAAATGCCCCCACACTGTTTCCACAAACAGCAGTATAGTCTGTCCTTAGGAATGCGTGTGTGTTTTTCACGATAATGATGGGTGGATGCAGTGACTAATAGTTCTAAACAGATGTGCAGGTACTGTATTTCATACAAGTATGGTTCCGATCTTCCGCCATTCCCCTACAGTAGGCACCTCCCGGAGGGGAACATAGACCAGATATCTTCGTTCAGTTTGTTTGTTTGTGACCAGGTATTATAATAGCAGGGTTGCTCGTTGTCCACCAACCCATCATCTTGTTGCAGCGGCATATATTGATAGTAGAGTTGTAATGACGCCCGGGTGCCTCTTTGCAATTACCAGTTTACCTGGTATTCGTCCCCAGGTCCGTATCGGACACCCCAGTATAGTTTTCGCCCATTTGTTTCATACACAAGCCCGTAATAAACTCATAATCACGTGTTGATTGTCATTAGTTTTGGCGATTAGTTTTCATGACGTAATGTGATTTTTTGTTGTTGACTGTTGGTATTGATCATTTGGCTTGTTTTTCTATTGCCTGCCGCACCTCCTCCTGGGGGGCACGGCACTTTAGTTTTTGATTTTCACGTTTTTTTGCTCTGGTGCCTTTTGATATTTCTTTCTTTTAAAACATGTGTCTGTCTTGCCTGTTCTATCCAGTCGAATGGTATGGCACTGCAACGTCTACTTTGGTTACCGCGAAACGATATAGTGTAGGTGTGTCGTGTGAGTTTCTTACTTCACAGATCTTGTATCTCTCGCGTGGGATTGGAGAATCGGTGCGAACACTGGTTGTGAGTAGAACAAACTGCTAAAATGTGAAGAACAACACACATATATCAAGTAAACATGTCGAGTTGACTATTGAACTTAATCATGATTAGTTGATAATTATTTTCGATCTATGAGAGAGGTTTAGTGTTGTCACCATACAAAAATGTGCCTTCGATGAAACCGAAGGTGTATCTATGACCAACAGCCCGCCCAGCAATTAAGCATTTTGTGATTTCTCTGTCCAAGAGCGTCAAAGTCATGAACGAACGAGCCCTCTACAAATCTGAGCAAGTTGCAGGGAATACAGTAGAAGCCGCCGGCGGGCGTCTGGGAGAGTTCTCGCGCTTCTTCCCCCGTATTGCTACGCTTTATAGCCCGCAAGTTTCTTGCACATCAAGTCTCACTTGCCACATTCAACCCCGTATTTTGCGCTGGCGGACTTGCTGTTACCAAGACACGCAGTCGTGTGTGTAGGGTAAATGCGAAATTAATTATATTTCTCCATTGAAACAAGAAGCACAAAGTTTGGTGCAACGCGTTGCCGCCGTATCCCGGGTGTCTTGTGGCTACTGCTTGCAGCGCGGTCAAGGATGCCAACAATCTGGCATGCACGCTATGCGTGGTATCGTAGGCGCGTGACTGGTGATAACGTACCGTAGATAGGGCAATGTTGAGGCTCAAATGCTCCTGGCTTCGACTGTAGTGGAGCACTTTTGTTGCACGTACTACTGTCGAATTGTACCGTCCGCTACACTTGAGAGAGCGTGTGGATGGGGGGGGGGCTCTGTGCGTGAACGCAATATGGTCCCATTCTTGGAGCTGGCGTCGGAATCTGCGATAAACACTGTCGAAAATAATCAAGAATCATGATTATCTATCACATCATTGTGCGGTTGATTGTCTTGATTGTGCTCAACTGATAATGATTGAATCACCCCGATTCGGCAATATTAACCAAGGATCAAATAGTCCTTGGAAAAGAGTTGATGGAAACCGCTGCGGAATGAAATAGTACATGGGCCTGGGCACGTGGAATGTGCATACGCAGTCGATGCCGAAGAAGAAATTCAGAATCCCGCCGCACTCAATGCGCACAGCAGCAAACAGCTAGACCGTTATCAGACAGCAGAACGGCTACCGCAAGGTCTACTCGAGACCGCTTGCGGCGAAACAAACCCCATGAGGTAGCGCAAGCTCGTCCGTTCTAGTTGACTCGGTATTTGTCGAAATCGATTCGATACGATCTCAGAATCACCGATTTTATTGCCGTCTTTTATCCAAGAATTTTTTACATAGAGGTTGAAATTGTCAGGGCCTTTTCTAGTTTTTAGACGGGAAGGTTCCGAAGGTGACGACGGGGTGAAGCGTCCAAACTGTCGACCGAATAGAACCGTTGTCTCGTCCCGTCGACAATTTCGCCTACCGTTAACTCATACCGTCCCGTGCCTTCGAGAATATGTTTCCCGTTCCACTCGACCGTCCCGTCCCGTGGACGAAACCTGTCCCTACCGCCCCGTATTGTTGCAAAATCTGTCTCCACCGTCTTGTCCCGCCATTGTTGTCACTCCTTCCCGTGATTCCGTCAGCACTAATGGTAATTCTGACCGTCAAATATGTCTGGAGACGGCAGCTGTGACGGACGGCCGTCTAAACTTGAGGTTCTACATGAAATCCATTTTTATTTACAAAATTGTCAAGAAAATCATGAACATATGACGAAGAATATAAACGAGCTACTGCACGTAAAAATCCAATATTTATTTTATAGTGGATCGGATATTACTAAAGGTCGTTTGCCTGCTGGATTTATTTTTCTTCCGTGTTTCGCAGAAAAGTCAAGGAAACGCGAGAAGAATGCGGTGGGTTCTTTTAGCGCCTAGTATCACGTTTCGCGAGGCTGTAACGCTCGTCTATAAGATCGAATCACTGAAACCAGCGGTGCGAAAGCAGACCGTCAGCTTGGTCTTGCCGATAGTGGTGCCCCGATTCCTAGAGAGGCGACAGTGCCTCGCTGTGCCTCATGAGCTCGCGTTCTGGCGCGACGGAGCCCTCCACGGCATGAAAATATCTGGCGGTTCCGTGTTGATCTCGGCTATGTCGGTGGGTCGGCTCTATCGAGTGAACGAATAGAACTTTCGTTGTGCCCAGCGCTTTCTGCGACTAACCACGGCCTGGGAATGACCTTGGGGGCGACCCTGCTCTCGCCTGTACAGTGCCGATTGGTGGCATGGCGCACACGACTCACACGGTGGGCCTGGCCGATGTTCTTCGACGACGCGGGACTTTCCTGCGATATGGTTGTTTCGTAAAATATACTTAACCGGGGCTGAAAAATATCGGAGAAACGCAAAAAAAAAACACAGAAACCCGGGAATTTTCTTCGAACTCGGAATAAAACGTTCGGTTAATAACGCCTCTACTACACGAAATGTAAAATTACGCAATCATTTATTTGTACGCCAATCTCGTACCCCTCATACACGAGCGAAACAGCACAGTAAACACCAATTACCACCGGGACCGCCACCAGCACCGGCGTGCTCGACACTGGTAGCACCTTGGGCGCGTGGCCGACCGATGAGGACCCCCAACCACAACTGCAACTAACAATTGCTTCAACCGCAACAAGCAGCGACCACCAGAGCAGCCACGACCACCCCGTCACGCCGACAAAAAAGGAGCATACCATCCCGTCCCCTCGAAATAAAGTATTTGTAGACACCGCCTCGTCCCGTCATAAAAAAATGCCTGGTGTATTTTTTATCGTCGCGTCCCGTCATGAACAAAAAAAGTATGTACTGCCACCTTCCCGTCCTGTCGAGGAAATGCACCCCGACCGCCTCCCGTCCAGCCGACCATGTGCTTGATTATTCCACCGTCTCGGCTTCAATTGTTATTGCGAAAAACTTGTCAAAACAGTACGGCCCTGTCCCGTCTCGAACGTTGCCAGACACAAAATGCCTTGGAAAAATTGCCGCTTTTGTCTACCGTCGTCGTCCCTCAAGAATGCGGTCCCCGTCGGTGCGGCGCCCCGCTTCAGTGCGGTGAGCAATAGTCTGTCACGATCGTCCCGCGACAGTGCGGCTAACGCACTATTTGCACAACCGGTCCCTTTCTGTTCCCGACCCCCCCGCACCATATGCGGGGCGTTCGTGCCTCCATGTCACTACGCGCATATTATAGCAGTACCTGGCACAGCGACAGTTCACCAGGCCAGAGGTATCCCTTCGCCACCGTCGTACTACGTTTCATATCATATGTTCGAGTTTCGACGAGCTTTGGTTCCCCCAGGAGTTTCGCGGACTCGTGCGACGATAGCAAGGCCGCACACCGTCTGCAGAAAGTCCAGGACGTTGTTTGCTACAGCGCGTGCTTCCAAACCGGCGCGGCAGGCAGATTTTCGGGGTTGAGAGGAGAGTTTGAGATGCCTACGAGTGGACAGCAAGCTGTAGTGGACTGTGTCCTACACGAAATACGATTGTGCTTCGTACGTTGTAACAGCAGTACTCGCTCGTACAGTTGGACTTGAAAAATGATCAAGCTAGAGGTGCGTGACGACGAGTAGTTGCGTGTTTCAAGCCGAGCGATGCCATTGATCAGAACACCATATCCAGCTCGTGATGTCGTATTGGCTGTGTCCATAGCCTCGAAGCCCACGATAATAGCCCTTTCCGCCAAAATGTCGACGTCGGCCGTGTTGGAGGTTGGGAGGCTCACGGTGCGCGAGGATCCAAAATTTGTCGCCGGATGTGGTTGCTTTTGCAGAACAGGGCGAAGACTTCCAATAGCAGTGTTATGTATCTAAATATACATATATATATATATATTATTATGTATATATATATGTTTTTCAAACGGGGGACAACAAGACGACGTGCTGGTACAGGAGTACTGGTGGAAAAACAAAACGCGGACTTCGTTGGAATCTCTCGTTGAAAAAATGATCGCACGGAAAACTAGCAAATCGCCGACTTCGTTGGAATCTCTCGTTCGAAAATCATCGCACGGTCCGCGGGCAGGCCGGCATCGTGTGCTTCTTCACACCACCGGCATGTGTGAACTTTGTACGCTTTGCCAGTTGTCATCGTCGGCGAACTCGAACAAGAAACGGGTCCATGCTGCCACTTTAGGCCCTGTTTGTGCAGCATTTGCTGTCTGATATCTACCGTTTGGCATATCCACGGGTTTACTGACGCGTAGGCTTGAGGATGATTTCGCGAATTGCAACCTGTAACTGCCGCCTGGGAACGTCACAGTTCACAATATATGTCATCATACTTTGTTTCTCTCTTCGTTATCGGACTTGCGGCGTTCACGTAACGGGGTGCTATGACGATGCGGGCTCCGGCCTCCTGCTGAGTTCAGGGGTAACAACGTAGTGATGTGGGTTGTTTGTTTCCTCGCGAAGACACCATGGTTTGATATGCGAGTAAGTAATGTACCGATACTATTAATAACAAGTCATTTAAAAAAAGTTAAACTAGAAAGGCGGGTACTGGCGCAGGATGTACTGGCAGTACAATAGTAAGATCTACTGATGGACCCGGCCAGTGTATTCGCCAGTACTTTAATCCTGGGTATATGTTCAAGAAACCCGCTATATATAATACGAAAAATCAATCATTGCGCTTTGGTAGAAGAGAGGAGCTCTACGTCACCCCCTTGCTGTTGTGCCTCTTCCCGCATTCCTTCGGTCCTCTTTTTCATGTCTGGTCTCTTTTTCTGCTTTGAGTACCTTGTACCTGATACCGGCTACAGGTAGCGTTTCTTCGTTTTTTTTTAGTTTTCGTCAGTTTTCTGCTTGTCGTTTGTATGTGCTGTCTCAGGTGTTTGCTTGCTGGTGAGAGCCTTCCATTAGATCCTTGTCCCCAAGGGTGAGAGCGGTGGAGTAGCATTAAACATCACCGGATGTATCTGAGCCATTATTTATGTACCTGCGCGGGAACCCAGTGACATCAAGATTTTGTCACGCAATATGCATGCATGTCGATAACCGCATCCACCCCCGGCCAATGCGGTTTTCGACGAAATTGAGTGAACATTTGCATTTTATTTACTTTCGGCGGGGCTTCCTCACCAGCCTGAGGGGAAAGATTGATCGAGCAACGCTCGGCGATAGTCGCTTCATTCGACCTGTATACTGCTACGAGCCGATACAACGATCGGAATCGACGACAATATAATACCTACCGACTGAGGCAGCCAGTGCCCAGCCCTGCAAAACGTGAATAGGCGAAGGCTGGAACCTCTGACCTAGAGCTACAGAGTTGGGCGCTCTGCGCCTGGCCAAAGAGGATGATAGCGATTCCCGGGAAGAAGGATTAGATTGTGTTCAATTCCCGAAACAAAAATATCTGTCGTATTAACAGACAAACCTAAAATCGGTTCGCTAGGAGTCTAGGGGCTTTCGAGAAATTGGTCTCCCGCGGGGTATTTTAAAACGAAGTTAGGGGAGCGATCGTTTTGGAGTGCTTGATTTTCCAGCACGGGAAATTGTCCAACAGTGTCGAAAAATGTTTTTCTGTAAATATTCGGTCGAGAGCCTTATAGAAATGAAATAAACTAATATTGAAATGCGTACGCATCTTCTGTATGTTTGTGATCAATGTTTGGTAGCACTGTTCTATGTACGTCAGTAGTAGAAGCATGTGTGATCGGTACGATTAGTGCCGTTTGGCATGTAACGTATGCGGAGGAAGTCGTGTTTAGTGTCAGCATTCGTAGAACACCCGTTGTTGACGGTTTCACGCGTCTCATTATTTGTGATCTCTCTGACTCTTCTAGATATACTAGCTATCCTTGCCGACTCCTGGATACTATCGTTGTCCTGCCTGGACTACA
>JBBMHQ010096140.1:0-10276 GCA_037834295.1 Postelsia palmaeformis | reverse complement strand
CTGGTTGTCTAGCTCACGTAGTGAGCGGCATGTTTTACAGTGTCGTTGCCAAACGACGCCAACCCAGTCAGGGGGGAAACCCACTGGGGGGGAAGAGTATTCGAAAAAATGCATGGCCGTTTCTCTACCTCATCATGACTTTTAGGCCCAATGTTCAGCATGGAAACGACGCCGGAACGCGGAGCACGCCAGATTGTGTTTGACTAATAATAGGTTGTGAGTAAGCTTATCTCTGCACCTGTACCAGTAGGTAGTATTTTCTTTTCCTGAGCTCGTTTTTTAAAGTGTCTGTCACTTCTCCTGGAGCACGGCAGTTTATTTTCTTGTATTTTCTCATCTAATTATTTTTTCTTTTGATGTATCGTCTTTGTTTTAGTTTTTTCGTTTCATTTTCTTTCTCTATTTAAGTGCAATGTTTATCTCGTGCCTGTCGTATCCAGTATGTATCATGACATGGCATCGCATTGTCCACTGCTTTGCTCAACGCGTACTATCACTAGGTACGTTTGTAGCAACGTAAAATGTTTGGGGCGTTGACAGTGTTGTGGACCGGAAATCGAAACTTTTTTTTTTCGGTCGATTTTTCGTCGGTTTTCCCGAGTTCTGTCTGTCGGGTTTTCTGTTGGAAAAATCAACCGAAACCGGAGGACCGACTCGGTTTCCCTCGGTCTTTTTTTTTCTCCGGTTCCTTATTCCTATAAAGCATGCATATATGTATAGGAACCCCTTTAAAATGTACGTGATAAGCCACACAGGCAGCACACAGTCCATAGCCAGCGCGCAGCCCACATATCGCTACACGGCACATAGAAGCACAGCTGCTAGCAGTGAGTGGCAGCAGCCAGCAACAGTCGCACAAGGCACAGGGTACTGAACGCCGCGTAACTGCAAGGGATAGACCATGTCGAATGTCGACGGCAGTGCTGGCTTCTTCGCTTGCTGCAATACTGCTTATATTCGTCCTCATGGCGTTAGCTGTATATGCTGCAAGTTGTTGTGTCTTCACGATCCTACAACATGTATTTTTCACGGCGACCCACTGCCGTATTTTTCAGTAGCTATATTGCTCACAGGAGAATATAAGCGCGTCTGACGGGCCCCGTCTGACGTACTTTTATGATAGCTTATTTCGTCGGCCTCTTTCGTGTGGCGCAGCAGTCTGAGCCTCTACAATTTTTCAACCAGAAGGTAAAGAAACAATTGCAGCAAATAACCTAATTCCTTATTGATGAATTAATTACATTCAAAGTTAATTGTTAAAGTATTGACTAGATCCTCATTCACCTGCGAATTTAGAAGACCAGTTTGTCAGAGTGAAACTCAAAGAAATTGACGGGGACCCGCACAAGCGGTGGAGCATGTGGTTCAATTCGATGCAACGCGAAGAACTTTACCAGGGTTTGACAGTCCACAAAAAGCCAAGAAGACAGATATGCGCATTTGATAGGTTCACACAGGTGTCACGGGACGTGGCACTGCACTGAATCTGTATACAAGTTTCACGGGGTGCTGAATTTCATTGTATGTTCATACTGCAGGTTTTACGAGATGTTGCACTTTCGATGTCGAGGGTAACACATGCTCTTTCGCCACAAGACTTTAGCTGGCTGAGGACAGAGGATAACCAGGAGCTTTTGAGGAAAGGAGAGCGCTAGCCCGACGAGCCTCAAAAGATGCTCTTCTATAAGCAGCCGTGTGTCTGCCCGTGTGAGTGTACCCTTGATCACGAACGGACTCAAATAGACAAAAAACAGTTTTGAAAGCTGCCACGGCGTGGGTTTATTGAACGAAGCCTTAAAATTGAGGTTTGTCTGTCCGTTCGCTATTCTTTTTGCGGGGTGCGACGCGTACACGAAACCGATTCGGACACGCTCGAAACTGATAGACGCCTGCTTTTCATGCGCACCGTCCTGTACTGCTCGTGTCGGAAGCCGTGCCGAAGTAGGAGAGCCAGGCGGTAGTGATTGTCCTAACAGGTTACCACAGTGCCAATTAATTGTCACTGAAAAAAAAACAGTGCTAAAAAATTGTCACTGAAAAAACGCAGTCACTGGGAGTCTGAACTGAACCATCCGCGTTCTCTCGAAAGGCAAGTCACAAACACCAAGTCACACACGCGTAGATTTATAGCTGCACCACGAGCGGACGCCACCACCAACACCATCACCACCACCACAAGTAGCTATTTCGAAGATTCCCAGTCTAGCAATAGCCCTCTCCTGGTGGTGTTGGTACTGGTGGTGTTTGCAGCAGGTGGCAGATGATGACGGCGGTGATGGTGGTGTGCCTTGCCTTGCGTTGTCTCTCGAGAACGAAGGAGAAGACAGAGTAGCACAAGCCAAGACCACACCACCATAACCACCATTACCACCACCACCACCGGTAGCAAAATCAAATCGCCCAGTCCGGCAATAGTATTACCCCGGTGGTGTTGGTGTTGGTGGTGTTGTTGGTAGATACCAGGTGCAAAGTATATACAGCAGCAGTGGTTGGTACATGGTACATGTACTGGATACCTGGTACCTGGTATATACAGCAGCAGTGCTAAGTACCCCAGACATGTACTAGGTACTGCTCTTTTAATAAAACATTTTTTTCAAAGTTTTTGCACTTGTAAAAATGACTAAATGAAAAAAGAAAAATTACGCAGTCACTGAGAGTATGGACTGAACTCTCCGAGCTCTCTCGAGCAGCGAGTGACTAGCCCCAAGTCACACACACGCAGATTTGTATCTGCACCACGAGCGAACGCCACCACCACCACCACCTCCACCTCCACCTCCACCACCACCACCACCACCACCACCAGTAGATTTATCGAAGATGCCCAGTCTTGCAAATGTCCTATCCTGGTGGTGTTGGTACTGGTGGTGGTTGCAGCAGGTGACAGGTGATGATGACGGCGGTGATGGTGGTGTGCCTCGCCTTGCACTGTTTTCTCGAAAACGGAGGAGAAGACAGAGTAGCACGAACCAACATCACACCACAACCAACACTACCACCACTAGTAGCTCTATCGGAGATGTCCAGTCTAGCAAAAGTCCTATCCTGCTGGTGTTGGTTCTGGTGGTGGTTGCAGCAGGTGACAGATAATGATGGCGGTGATGGTGGTGCGCCTTGCCTTGCGCTGTCTCTCCAGAACGAAGGAGAAGACAGAGTAGTAGCACAAACTAAAACCATACTATCATCACCACCATCACCACCACCACAACCACCACCACCACCAGTAGCTATTTCGAAGATGCCCAGTCTTGCAAATGTCCTATCCTGGTGGTGTTGGTGCTGGTGGTGGTTGCAGCAGGTGACACGTGATGACGGCGGCGATGGTGGTGTGCCTTGCCTTGCGCTGTCTCTCGAGAACGAAGGAGAAGACAGAGAAGTAGCACAAACCAAGACCACACCACCATTACCACCACCACCACCACCACCACCACCACCGGTAGCAAAATCGAATTGCCCAGTCCGGCAAAAGTATTACCCCGGTGGTGTTGGCCCTGGTGGTGTTGTTGGTAGATACCAGGTACCAGGTACTTGATACATGTACCAGGTACCTGGTACCTGGTATATACAGCAGCAGTGCTTATTACCTCGGACATGTACCAGGTACTGAAACATTTATATATAATTCTGCACTTGTATAGATGACGACAGAAGAAAAGGGAAATTTATGCAGTCACTGGGAGCTTGGACTGAACCCTCCGCGCTCTCTCGAGCAGCAAGTGACACGCACCAAGTCATACACACGCAGATTTGTATCTGCACCACGAGCGAACGCCACCACTACCAACACCACCCCCACTTCCACCACCACCACCACCACCACCAGGGCCTATATCGAAGATGCCCAGTCTTGCAAATGTCCTATCCTGGTGGTGTTGGTACTGGTGGTGGTTGCAGCAGGTCGCAGGTGTGACGACGGTGATGGTGGTGTGCTTTGCCTTGCACTGTCTCTCGAAAACGAAGGAGAAGACAAAGTAGCACGAACCAACACCACACCACAACCAACACCACCACCACTAGTATATAGATCGGAGATGCCCAGTCTAGGAAAATTCCTATCCTGGTGGTGTTGGTTCAGGTGGTATTGTTGGTACCTGGTACCTGGTGTATACCGCAGCAGGGCTTGGTACCTCGTACATGTACCAGGCACTGCCTTTTTTAAATACATATTTATACATTTCCGCACTTGTATAGTTGACTAAATAAAAAAAGGAAAAAAATCGCAAATGGAGAATCGAACTCCGGGCATACCTTCGCGAGGGTTACAGGTTACCACTGCACCACATGCGTCACAAGAACACCTCCTTGTAGGTGTTTCAATTTATGACTGGTACAATATTGCAACCAGGTACTGGTAACTGTAGACACTGCTCTCCTGCAGAGCTGTGAGATCCACAACACAATTAAACAGGACGATTCCCAAAATACTGCAGAATAATACAAAACAAAACACAAACATGGAGGGGATGAAGAGGGTTTTCCCATCGGAATATCTAATTCCTGGTTCACGTGCAAAATTCGTATTCATACAATAACCCTACCTTTGGACTATATCCACGCAATATTCACCACATCAATCTGTGCATGAGGACGGGCCCATTCCAAATGCTTGATAACGACTAACCGCCAACGCACTTGCTTGTGAACCGCAGTCCCGGCTTGGGAACAATTGGGGACAAAGTACTTGGAATTTGACTGGTCTGTCCCCAAAACGGGACTGAGGTTCTAAAGGGGTTAATGCAGTTAGGAGTTTGACCACCTGAAGTCCTCTGTCACGCTACTTATTCCCACCGTTCTTGTACCTCTGTCCTCGAACACCAGGTGGTTCCCCTTCTCCCCTACCTGCTCACTCGTCCTGTGCCTCGTTCGAGCAAGCCTCACACCAATAATAAAAGAGAACGTCATAACGAACTGCGTCCGAGTTTGGCCAAACACAGACACCTGTGCGTCTCTTCTCATGATGTGGGTTATCATTTTCGGCTCGCTTCCCTTCTCTCCCTTATCAGACTTGCTAAAAAAACGAGGGATGTCGGGCGATAGCCCCTCTTACACGATCAAGACAGATCTTGTCGGACAGCCTTGACAGCCAGAACGCGGGACGCCAACAAAAAACCTCGTTCTCCCGGAAACGCTTCTTCTGCATATACATCGTCGCAAGTACATTGTTCCCCGTATCTTTGTTTTTTCTGACCTTCTGGTGCATTTCATCGGTACTACTGTCCGACCTGTAAAAAAAAGCAATCGAATTGCTGGGTCTCATTTTTTTTGAACTCCACTTCAAACGAGCGAAACACCTTCACGTTAAAAAAGAACCGTTTTTTCACGGTTGAACAATGGTGGAAATAAGGAGCGTGACAGACGACTTCAAGTGGTCAAACTTCTAACTGCATGAAGCTACTGCGTTGGCGGTTAGCTATTGTCGAGCATTTGGAATGGGCCCGTTCTCTTACACAGCGTGTTGTGGTGAATATTACGTGGTTGTAGTCCAAAGTTAGGGCCATTGTATTAAAATGAATATTGCACGTGAACCAGGAATTAGATATCCCGATGGGACAACCCTCTTCATCCCCTCCCTGTTTGTGTTTTGTTTTGTATTATTCTGCAGTATTCCAGAAATCGTCCTGTGTAATTGTGCAGTGGATCTCACAGCTCTGGAGGAGAGTAGTGTCTACAGTAATCAGTACCTGGTTGCAATATTGTACCAGTCATAAATTGAAATAACCACAAGTGATTGTTGTTGTGACGCATGTGGTGTAGTGGTAACCTATAACCCTCCAGAAGTTATGCCCGGAGTTCGATTTTCCGTTTGAGTTTTTTTTTCTGTTATTTAATCATCTATACAGGTGCAGAATTGTATAAATAGGTATTTAGAAAAAGCAGTGCCTGGTACATGTACGAGGTACCATGAACTGCTGCTGTGTATACCAGGTACCAGCTATCTACCAACAACACCACCAGGACCAACTTTACCAGGATGGGACTAGTGCCAGACTGGGCATCTTCGATATCTCTACTAGTGGTGATGGTGGTGGTGTTTGGTGGTGGTGGTGGTGGTGGTGGTGTGGTCTTGGTTTGTGCTACTCTGTTTTATCCTTCGTTCTCGAGAGGCAGCGCAAGGCAGGGCACACCACCATCACCGCCGTCATCATCTGCCAGCAGTACCTGGTACATGTACGAGGTATCAAGCACTGCTGCTGTATATACCAGGTACCAGGTATCTACCAACAACATCACCAGGACAGACACCACCAGAATATAACTATTGCCAGACTAGGCATCTTCAATATAGATAGCTACTAGGGGTGGTCATGGTGGTGTGATGTTGGTTTGTTCTGCTTTGTTGCCTCCTTAGTTCTCGAGAGACAGCGCAAGGCGAGGCACACCACCATCACCGACGTTATCACTCACCACCTGCTGCAACCACCACCAGTACCAACACCACCAAGACAGGACTTTCGCCAGACTTAGCATCTTCGATATAGCTAGTAGTGATGGTAGTGGCAGCTTTCATAACTGGTATATGTCCGTTTGTGTCCGTTCGTGAGCAGGGGTACACCCACACGGGCGAACACACGACCCCTTTTAAAAAAGCATATATTGATGCGCCCTACTCGCCTTGAAAGCTCCTCATTTTATTTAAGATCAAACAACAAAAAATTGAGTGTCGCATTACGGTAAATCAATACTTATCGTTGCACTTGTTCAAGGATTCGAATGCTGTTGTTTTTGGACATATCTCTAGATGCGCTACGATTGGATATCGATCTTCTTCTTATACCCCCAGTAACCTCTACGCTGAATTTGATCTTGATCGGGTACGACGGTTTTGTTTCCGAGTCTTTCTAGGTGAAGTTTAGTGCAAAACGCTGGTATTTGTGAGTTTTCGCCGATATGTTGTCGAATTCAAGTCGAGTTATGTATTGTCACAATGTTTATAGGAGTTTGGTTTTTTCCAGGGATTTTTACGGTTATCTGTTCGTGCACGTTGCGGGTTTTTCGAATCGAGAATCCTACCGTCTGGTTCGGTGAGGTTTTTGAAAATCGGAAATCTTACGGTGCGATTTGGTGCGGTTTTCCGGTGAAATTGGGAATCCTACGGTGCGGTTCGGTTTTGGAGTGCATTCGACCGTGTGGTTTCGTGCAGTTTAAAAAAACAAGAAATCCTACGGTGCGGCTTCGTGTAGTATTCAACTATCGTGGATCCTTCGGTGCGGTTCGGTTTGTGACTAGTTTTATGGTGCGGTTCGGTGCGGGTTTCAAAATCAGAAATTCCACAGTGCGGTTCGTTGTGGTTTTCAAAATCGGGAATCTTACGCGGCGGTTAGGTTTTGCGATATATCATTCGGTCTGGTTCTGTTCAGTTTCCCGTTGAATCAGTTTATCTACGGTGCGGTTCCAATCCCCGTCGGGAAAACCGTGCAAACCCCATGATTTTCTCGACGGTGCACCGCATGTAAAAACCGTACAATACCGCGCTTTCGTACGGTTCTCGGGCTTTTTGTCGGGGCTCCAAGGAAACCGGAGTCTCTCTAGGGTGCACCGTGCGAATGAACCGTACATAACCGCGGTTCCGCACAGGCTGGGCGGGCCTAGAGCGGGTTTTCTGTTCCTCGGCTCTCGCAACCACTTGAAAGTTTTATGCCTTGAAACTTGACAACAAACAGTGCTACTGGGCCGGCAGCGCAATTGCTGACCTTGATGTTTTTGAAATCCGATTTGATTTCGTCGAGAAATTAAGATAACATTCATCTCCCGTCACATGTCAACACTAAAATCTCCACGAAAGCCGGACAACCGATGCCGCCGGTACTCGGTGTTAACATTCCTTGAGGCATGTCCCAAGTCCAGGAACAAACGCCCACTTATATCTACATCAAGAGATATGGCGTTTATACGATATCATAAACAAAGTAAAAATATTACGAGGAGATCCTCAAAAGGAGAGACGACTTCCTCGTTGTGGCGGCGTTGTGTGCACAGCGAGTATCGAGAAGCGCTGGTATATTCGCACGTCTGCCTGTTAGTGCTTGCTGTTATTCACTACTTTTGCACCTCGCTGCTGCTGCTGTTGCTGCTGCTGTGCTGAAGGTATAGGCACTGCTGCTTGCACGCCTCTGTTCTGCCTGTTGGGTGCGGCAAAAAAAAGTGTTTCTGCTGCGCGAGTATTTTCTGTGTTCAACCATGAAAA
The DNA here is from genome assembly GCA_037834295.1 of Postelsia palmaeformis. NCBI lineage: Eukaryota > Phaeophyceae > Laminariales > Laminariaceae > Postelsia > Postelsia palmaeformis. The sequence continues at coordinate 2,088 of JBBMHQ010096140.1, read as the reverse complement.
TCCAATATTTTGTTGCATATCCTTCAAATTGTCAAAATATTATTATTATCTGCGACGTAGGGGGGGAAGGGTCCACTGGCGTATTGCGAGAGCCGCCACACCAGCCGCTGCTTCTCGTTCCAGTACCCGGGAGCCCCCCCCCAAGCCGACTGGCCGGGGCCCTAACACACGCAGTCTCGGACGACCGAGACCCCCAATGGTAAAAACCCATTGACATACCCCGCTAGTGAATCCCGGAATCGCTATCAGTCAATCGCAAATAATAAAAAAACGTATATACGGTGTGGCCAACACCGCGTATATCCTCTCCTTCCCACCCATTTTCGAAAGAAGAAGGGGCCGAGTGGGCTGGAGAAAACCACATGGTAGGCCTTGACAAGGTCTACCACTCGGCAGCAGGCAAAATCGTGTACCTCTGCTGTTCTTGGCGCAACTTTGCACGTCCAGCCGAGGCACTCGAAAGTGAGCATCTCTTCTGTACCCATGCCTCTTACGGCAGGTAAACGTCGGTAGAGTCCATGTCTATAAGGAGGTAAATTCCGTCGATCGACAACAAAGCTCAGGCTTCTTGATTTCTGTACTTGGGAATATAACGCTTTGTTGCATATCCTTCGAATTGTTGTGCTATTATTATGCTCTGCGACGTAGGGAGGGGAGGAGTCCACTGGCGTAGTACAAGCGCCGCCACACCGGCCGCTGCTTGTCGTTCTAGTGCCTGGGAGCCCCCCCTCCCCAGCCGACTGGTCGGGGCCCTCACACGCGCAGTCTCGGACGACCGAGGCCCCCAATGACAATTGACATACCTTAACTGTGAAGTCGCGTCGATTCTACGGTATCTAGCCCCATACAGTGCCCTGGCCTGACTGCCTCTGCCCTATCCTCTCAGACTTTGATAGTCTACGAGATACTATATTCGTGTCCTTCGCGTTGTTCCGGGTATATATCTTGGAAGACTCTGAACACTTCCACCTACCCTCCCTCTGGATCACCCTCTGCGGAACTTCCCCCCCGTCCGCCAGCGTAGTGACCGCACCGATTCGCAAATAGTGGAGTCCAACTCCGCTGGGATCGTCTCCTGCTTTTACTTCTGCCTGGCGAAGCGCCTGAAGGGCCTCCGGATACTTCCACACTCTGATCTCGTTACTGTACTCGTACGACGATAAAGGGGCTCTTTCCGACAATGCCGGATAAACCGATAGCAATTCCACCATGAATGCGACGGTACCGCCGCCTGCTCCTACCTTGGAACGCGCCCCCCAGGTGTCATCGCGTGTACGCACAACAACCGACCCCTGCTGAACCTGATCGCCTCTATGGCCTCGAAAACAAACCTCGATGCTGGGGGCCTGGTGCCACTGCAACGAGGTCAACAACCGTCCCTCCGCGTACACCGCTACGTCTCTTCTTGTTGAGCAGTGCACCGGGCAAACCACGCCGGTAGGCGAGGCGAAGACTTCGTTGGACCTCGCTGCAGAACAAAAAACCCAACGCAAGCTACAACCAAAGAGTTCGACTGCCCGGCACCCACGACGGGGTTAGATCTTGTGCTCCTAACAACGTGTTCCACGAGATGGGGCGACGAACTCTTTTCGTGGTATCTGCGACCACGTGCGACCTTGCAACTCCCTTTCACGCACGTTCATCAAGCGACGACGACGTGGGCAACTGCACTCGCAAGTTGACGCGATGGAAGTGTAACACGGACGACAGCTTACTCGCAATGGTACCCGTTTGATTCCCTTCTGACATACACCCCGCTATAAACTCGAACAACGCCTGAATTTTATCCTTATCGGAGGCCGCCGGGTCAAAGTACGCGAGCTGCCCTATCGCCCCCCAAAAAGTGGTCCAAGACCGGAAACCTCACCAACAAGCTCGGTGAGACGAACGCGTAACTGACTGGCGGATAAGCGGGCTGCCAACAATTCGGAGCATAGCGCGATACCCGCTGGCCCCAGTACCTGGGCCCCCAGCGAACGCCGATCCTGGACGTACGCTCCGTGCATCTCGCGCTGCAGCTTCCGTACGTCCAGTGGTCGGCCTCGCCCCTGCTAAGGGGCGAGGCCCGTCCCCCTATTCACCAGCTCT
>JBBMHQ010096129.1:0-10276 GCA_037834295.1 Postelsia palmaeformis | reverse complement strand
ACCTGTGGGATGGAAGGGAAATGTATTCCGAGGAGCGCACAACCCTTTCGACAGCGTTCCGGGTCAAAAACATCAATGCAAAGCCGAAAGCAACAAATCGAACTGAAACAAAGCGAACTTCGATAAGGAACAGCCTCAACTCAGGAAAAAGTATGCAGCAAAACAGAGGCCCTCAAACCCTGCGAAAACAAGGGGAGCAAGGTTGGTGGAAAAACACTGTTCGACGAAACGAGGATGGAGACGACAGACAGGGTAGTTGCGACGTACCAGGCTGACCAAGAGGTGATACACTTGTACTTTGTATGAGCTCACCCGACCACAAACTGATGTGGCTGCTTGTACGGCATTTTCATTGTTCCTTGGTTTGCCCACTACTGCCTTCCGCAAATATTGCTGCAGTCTTAGATGTCTATTTTGGTTGTGCTGTTTTCTTCGTGTGTTGTATATTTTGTAGACTTCGTCACTTCTCCGTGACAATGAGCACTGCTGTTCGGTGTGTTTTTATCTTCGTCGCCTTTTTTATTTTTCTGTTCTTTTCTTTTCTAGTTGATGTATGATATTAATACGTGTATATGTTGTGTTCATATTCAAGTGCAAGTGATACGGGATATTATGCCACACACAAAGTTCTTCCGAACAGTTTCCATTACGGAGTGGTACGGCACTGCCCTGCCCACTATTTCTTACTTGGTTATTGCCTCCCAGCGGAATTCGACGCAAGTTGACAAACGAAGAAAGTGCTGGAACCTTCTCGCGATGAAAATGCAAGGCAAGTACCGTAGTAGGGAGGGGGGAGAAGAGCCTCCCTAGTGACCCCGGATCTGAGGTACGACGAAGGTGGGAGAGAAAAAAAAAAGGGCGGAGATTTTGAATGGGATGGGATAGAACAAAACAATAAAACGCTCTGTTGCCAGAGCCTGCAGTTGTGACTCAATCTCAGGGAAGTGTGAGCTGTAGATGATATGCCAATATCACGAACATCATCAATATCTTTTTTTTTCTTTCTTCAAGGTATCTGGATTGCCAGCACGTATGTTGCGCCTGTCGTATATATAGGAGTACGATGGCTAGCAGTACGATGGCATGCCGATTCACTACGAGTTTACTTTCTCCACTGCATCACAACGGAGTATCTCGTCGTCGAGTTATTTCAACATCAAAGCAGAGGTTGTGTGCCTCATTTCCCACTGCTGTCTGTTATTTTACATATTACACAAAGTTCTCCCTACCCGTGGATACCAGCACAACCAGTGTCCGTACCGATTCTCCAACCCTCGAGAGTTACGATATAAGTTAGTACCTGATATGTGTTTCACGAAACTACGCCACGAGGATGCTGCAGTATTTTATGCAGCAAATGAATCAGACAAAGCGATGCCGTGGCATTGTCTCATGGGAGTGTGCATACCTCCAACGGCTCGGCTCGGAGTTGTATGATACGACGACCGCCCTCCTTAGCCTGAAAGTCCTAGTGATGAAGGCCGAGGTGATTGAGACCCTGCTGTATGGGTGTGTGACGTGGACCCTCAGGGCGTAACACTTTGTGAAGCTTTGAACGGCTCACCACCAAGACCAAATCCTGTTGCGAGTCATTAGCTTCCAGCGCCGACCCCCTACTGACCATGCCACCGTCTCGTACGTGGAGGTCTTCAAGATGGCGCGTTGCGAAAGCATGGAAACAACCATCTGTAAACGGCGGCTTTTCTTTGCGGGGGGCGTGGCACGGCAAAGCAAGGAGCGATTCCCCAGTGGGATGTTCGGGACGATGTCTGGTGGGGAAAACCCGAGACCTGGCTGACAGTTTGAGACTTGGCATGGATGCATAGCCCAAGACCTCAGAGAGTTTCGAGCCACCGGAGGGTAAAAAGACTTGCTCCCTTGGTGTTAGAAGTTGAGATCGCGCTGTGGTCCACTGCAGCAAAAATAGCGGGGAAATGGTACCGGGGGATCCTTGAAGCAACCGAACGATTCATGGTGAGGTGGAACGAGGCTGAGGCTGAGATGAGTAGTCAGCGCCGTACATCCGCCGTGGGTGGCGTTCTAGAGTATAAGAGGGAGGGCGGGGGAACAGGAGGAGGAAGGGCGGAAAATCCAACAAAGGTAATGCGAAGAGGGAGGGGAACAGGAGGTGTAGAGGGGACACTGCGTTGGAAAAAATAAGAAAGAGATGTAAGACAGGGTAGCAAGGCACTATGCCGACTATTAATAGGAAGCAGAGCATGACTGCTGTACTACTCTTCCCACCAACTGCTGCAGCTGGCCCTTCCCTTCCCTATCTTCTCTGTTTTTGTACTCTTCAACTACATATCTATTTATTTATTCTTTCTTTCTTTCTTTCATGCGCTGATTCTCTCGTGACTCCCGTTTTTTTTGTTTCATTCCTCTTTCACGAAAGTATCGTAGTAGTCGTGTGGCGTGAGTCGATGACGAGCCTGCTTAGCTTAATTTTTACTACTTTAACGCTTATGAGCTGGGATAGTTGACGAATGCCAGACAGACGGCAGTCAGGGTAGCAAGGTACCAGGCGAACTAGCAGGGACAACGTGGCTGTGCCCCTCGAACGCCAAACCTCTGCCGCTACCTGGAGGGCGGTGTTCGTGCTTCAGTTGCCTGTTTGTTGTTTCCCCTTCGTTGTATCTGATTGGTTATTTTCTTACTGTCTCCACAAGTATTAATAGTGGTGTTTTTTTCTCTCGTCCTCTTTTTTTCAAGCTATAAAGTTCGTTTGAGAGTGCTTGTCACATGGCCTGCGGGCGACGACTGTTACTTCTATCGTTGGTATTTCTTGCATACGCGGCAGTGTAGTATCTCTGTGGCGTCGCTGCGTGACCACATAACTCGTACCTCTCCTAGGATTGCAGAATCGACACGGATACTGGTTGTGCTGGATGTCGTCGGGTAGAAAAAAGGCCATACACACACAAACCCACACACACTGGATACGACAGCCTCGAAAAAAACGTTCTATGAAAGAGACAGCAAGAGAAAAAAAAAACACGGAAAATATCAGAGAAATGAAAGAAAATTAAATGGTTTCTCTCCTCAGATGTGGAAGGAACAATCTGCCGTGTCTCTTCTCTGGAGATGTGGTGGAACACTTGAAAATAATGAGCCACAGAAACTACTGTGGAAACCATTGAAAAAACACGGAACTCCGAAGAACAAAGCGAGCTCAAGGTAGCCTCAGCAGAGCGTTGTACGACGTTCGAATCTAGCCAAATTGTCCAAACTAGGCGGTCTAATGTCTTGCTACCCTGTCGACCGTCTCCGTCCTACGTTCGCCGACCATGCTCTGTCCCCGGAGAGGATGCGTCAGAAAATGCTTCACGATGCGTTTCACGGTAGAGGTCCACCCCCAGATTTCTGAACCTACTTCCTTTAGAAGTTCCTTGCCTCACCCGAGAACTATCTTCAGCACAAAAACAAATTGCATCCCGATGACTTAATCCGTGTGGCACACGTATATAAAAACTTCATGTTCCGAAACAAGGTTGGCATCACGTCAGTATGGGGTCAAGGAACCCCGTGACCTAGAATACAAAAATAGCGGACATGTATGTGCTTCCTCTATCGAAGATCACGTCTTGTAAGCAAAGTAGACTCGTCATCCACCCACGCCACACCTTTTTTCGGTGAGGACAATAAATAGAGATAAAACTCAACGATGTCGATGACGATGGATCAAACCTAAAATGAGCAAGACAAGGGAAGCCCGCGTTCGAACCAGCTGCAGCAGTTGGCGGGACGAGTAGGACAGAACGGTTCGGCGTGAGGGACACACAAAAAGACGAAAATAACAAAGTTGAGTATCAACCATTCAATCAGTCGAAGTTACGGCTGACCAGTATTTTTGCTTTTTTTTGTGCTTTTTTAGTGGCCAACCAGTTGTTCCGTGTTACGGTGCACCGGTAACGTTCAACCCACACTACCGTGTACCATGGTCCAGTGTGATCATAAACGGATACTCGAAGGTTGGACTCTCAAGAGTGCAGCGTTATGAAAACATCGTAGCTGTGTCGTCAGCTTTTCGGATTTGTCTTTTCAGGTCTTGTGTCAGGGTTGTCGGGGTCATTGTTTCCCGTCCAATACCACCGAGATAAGGCTGACCACCTTGGCGAGGAAGGGTCGATTACAACTTGTAATCTCTTTTTAGAGATCAGCAGGCCCTCAGGAGCACGTGATGCTGTTTGAAAAGACAGCTCCGTCAAATACGACGTCAGCATCAAAAACACCCCCGGGGTACGCGCTTGTTGTAAAAATTCCGAATCGTTGGGCGAAAGCTTAGAGCACTTTTATCTTCAATTTTCAATGTTGTTGCCTCAGAAGAAACTGCCGTTTCGAAATATTTTCGGGGTAGTATCGGATCATTGGTTTTTGAAACTGCGACCATGAACTCCGACTTAACGTTAACCTTTTGAGACAGGGTGTGAGTTCACCGGTATTCATCATTCCGGTAGAATATGCACCGGAAATGTTTTCGGAGCTTTCACAAAGTGCGAAGAGGTCCGCAGTATCGAGAAAGGAAACAATAACGAAAACGGCGCAACTCTAGCATATTTGGTGCCGTTTTGAGTCGAAGTTGATAAGGGCTAGGGTGACTACTGCGGATTGGCGGAAGTGAGGCAAAGCACAGTTTAGACTCTGTTCAGGCGGAACATCATGATTGCGGTGGGTTTTACGCCGAGTCGGAAATACGACCATCGTTTATTTCGTATGAGGGCTTGATCATCCGATCGCCGATCGAAAATAGGTTTGTCGTTTGTGAATTGCATCATAAATCAGCCTACCACACGCCTACAAGAGGATGAGTAGAGTATGTGACCCACCTGCTGATCCTAGTGACATATATACGCCCCTTATTATAACGGGGACGGCAGGATCAAAATCCTCATTCCTGCCGTTGGTGCTGACACTAATACGGGGGACCATACTATATATAACCTACGATGCACACGAAAACCTTGTATATTTTGACATTTTTACGATTCAAAACAATATTTGTTCCTCATGACTATGGTACCCCGCAATATCCAACAAAGGAAACTAGAAAAACCCGAAAACAAACCGAATAAACGTGAAAGGAAACATCAAAACAAAACTTTTGTTTTGTTTTTTTAATCATGTCTCTCACCTTTCAGCCTAGTTCGTAGGGGGTGTTACCCCCTACGCCCTTCTGGACAGGCCGTGGTCACAGGTGTCTTCCCTTCCCCCCCCCGGTACATACCTATATTTTTATCGCGCTTTGGGTTCAGCATTCCCACTGCTTGTCGATTTTCATCGAGTTTCAGCCAACTCACGCTCTCGCGCTTCCCGCTAGTCAATTTCTTTTTATGGAGGAAAAAGCCCCTGAGCATGCACTCGGTGAGACTCGAATCCCCGAAACTGATCTTGACAGGCGCGCGGACTACTTATCAAGCTACCGGGGACGCCGGACGATTTTAAACATGAACCACGCGAACACATAATTAGACGGCAACAGCCAGCATGCGTTCCGAATTGCTCAAGAGTACCTGGTCACTATATCACGGTGTTGCCGATTTCCTTACCCCAAGGGAGGGTTTTTTTGCTCCGGTTTGCCTGTTGCATTATTTGGTTCTCATGTTATACTGCGTTTACATGTAGTGGTGCATTTACTTCATCTCGTTATTTTCAAGCGTTTGTCACATACATCTCCTGACGGGAGGCATTATATATATATCTATATCTACAGTACTTCCTTTTTCCTCTTTCTTTTTGTCGTTCATAATCGTTTTGTTTTTTGTTTGTTATCGTTTGTTTTTCTTGTAGGAAGTGTTTAGCGTACCTTTCGTACACAGTACGATGACATAGCGTTGTATCGTCTACTCTGCATGCTGCATATAGCACTGAATTACCTCTGCTATCTGTGGCGAGGTATTGTCGCCACACAACCTGTATTCTTCTATAACTTAAACGCCGACACGGGCGCTGGTTGTGTCAAAAACAGGTAGGCAACACACACGTGCAAGGTTCTTTGGTTTGCACGTCCGGTTTTCAACGCCTGGCACCCCGTTTTCGTTGAGTGCGTTGACTCCGCATTGGGCCCATCTTCTTTCGCACCCGGGCCAGCAAAAAATGCCCGGTTCATGGAACTTTTGAGGAGGGGGAACGAGGTCGGGTCGATCGACACAGGGAAACACCAAACCCGAGCTTCACACTCCGTCGACAACCGTTCGGGTAGAACCGCTTTTGCCGCAGACTCTTCGGGGGGATGACCAGACGGACCCCAGAAAAACACGAGTTTTGTGTTGCTGTCCAACTTTATACGGCAGCACCTGGTAGTGTGCAATCCATTCTCCAAGCCCTCTACAAAAAGAATACATCTACATCATGACGCCGCAATCGGAGCCGACGCCGCCTCTGCCCACCTGCAGTGATACGCGCTATCGGGAAATCTCGAGCAACCTGCGAAGATCGGTTCAAGAGTTACTGTCGTTCGAGTTTCATAGCCGAAACACTTTTTTTCACCTGTACTTGGACTGTTAATATTCGCATCTGCCACAACAAAACGAAAGCGCCACAAGCGACAAGCAACACAACCAACAGGAGGCTCGCAACCGAAACAGGCCAAAAAGAAAGTCCTTGAGATACGCGACGATATAGTCAGAGTGCTTCAATTACTCGCACCCTCGGCACAAGCGATAACCCAAAGAAATCTCCGTTCTTCATGTAAACTTGATGAAAAGGGAGGTGACACGATTCCTGCCGGGGTTGTAGCTTCAGCTTGTAATTTAACACGGGTCTATATATGTTACAATACTACGACAACCTGACAGGTTCGGACGACCGATCCAGGACTCCGACATTTTGACTTTTTGTATCATAAGGACCGTACATACTTCGAAGTGACCACACTGCGTCAGGTCAGCCACTCGTGCATTTGGCATCCGCTATTCCAATGGGACCGCGGTGGCTAGCTGTATCCCGAAGACTGGAGCTCGTACTACGGTGATGCAAACGAACCAGATAGGATTCATAGTCATTTGCCCTCAGCACTGGGGCCCTCCAATTTTCAGCACACACGGAAGAAACGGACGTCTTTCAGTATGCCCCTCCTCCTGCCGATAATAATGCTAAATACATCAATAATCAATAGCCACCACGCTACTTTCGCAACTTTGAGATTCATGGGGGTTCAAGCTTGAAATGTGGACCTCAAACATGTACCCTCACCTCTTCGCTGGAGATATATGCCTCAACGGACGTACCTGTCCTCCGTGTTCCCGAAGCCGCCAAAATATTCGTGCTTATCTTCTTGTGCTTGGCTGCAAGTACCACTTGTGTGTTGCTGCGCTGCTGTGAAGTGTGATGGTGTGGGTGTTTCCGACTGCTGCAGTGTTGAATCGAACAATGGACGCATCGCACACGATGGATCGAGTTAAAGATACAGAAATTATCTTCTGTTCGGGTAGAATTGTCGGTCGTCAGTCGTCGTCTGTTGTAGTTGTCGTCCTTCGGACTTATGTACACTCGTTGTTGCGTGCCCGTGTGTTACCCCGAGCACGAATGAAAACAAAACACTTGTTCTTCCAGCTTGCACAAAACCACATCTGCCGATATGTCACAATTTTCAGCCAAAGTGCCTTGAAGTTGACACAGAAGAAACTTTTCGTTTTCACCAACGGATTGTAGGTCTGGCGGGGTCCAAGACAATAACGTCTCTATTTACCCATTCAAAGTGAAGCACTGGCGCGACCGGCCACCGGGGAATACGATGAAGCAGGTAGCGAGGAGCTAGCACCTATTTGTAGTAGAGTAAACGCCAGAATTGCAACTTCTTGTAGCTGAAGAATGTACGAAACGGAGTGAAAATGTTTGTGGTCTTCACAATGAAACGTTGGCAGCGATGCGCAACCAGTGTCCGTGCCGATTGTTCACTCGTAGAACGATACAAGCTCTGTGGTCACAAAACTGCGAGATCAGATTTATACTGCTATACTTGTTGAAACACTGAACAGAGGAGGCAGTGCAATGCCATGTTATCGCACTGGATACGTCAGGCACGACTTACATCAGAAAAAAAAGAGCAAACTAGTCATAAAAGCGAAAAACGAAAAAACGGAAAATGTGTCGTGCCCTTCAGAAGCAGATATGGCAGACAACCCAACATGCGAACGATTGAAGAAAAGACTGCACACGGAGACGAAAATAAAAGGAAAGTACACGCAAGCCAAAGCGCCACGAAACGAAACAAAACGCATCCTTCGGGCATCCGCAGCAGTTTGTGGCACGAGTAATAAGTTTCTTATCGAGCAACATTTTTCCAAAATTTCCAAATAAATTTTTCGCGCAATTTTTAGGACTTCCATATTTTCCAAAAAAAAATCCAAATATTGGAATGCGAAGCCTTCCAAATATTTTGCCCTCTGTAAAAATTCCAAATTTCCAAATAAATCCTGTTTTTTTGGAAATCTAAGTTTTTTTTTGGAAATTTTGGAAATGAAGTTGCTTCGATAAGAACGGCCTACCTAAACAGGTTATATCTACTAGTCGGTCTGGCACTTCGCTGCCTTGTCTATCCCCTATTACCAGCCGTCGTCAACCGTGCCCTACTCCCGGAAAGGAAGCGTCATGAAATACAGAGGTACACAAGACAGGCTCGTCATACCTTAGAAGCTTCCTGTCTGCTCATGTAAGTATCGTGGAACAACATATGATATCATAAGATTTCAAACGATGAGTTTCGCCCACCCGAGCCTGATTGATCACACGTTGTTGCGCTGCCGCATCGTTTGCCGAATAGTTCTGCTTTGAATCATATTTGATACGCACATACATCAACTGAATTCAATTGGAAGTTCTATATTGTTCGGCTCAAAATCCTGTTGTTTTACCGACGTGTGCATTTGTTGTCGTGTTTAAAAATGTCAGGGGCTTTGAGGGGATCTCCCAATATGCTTTGTGATGTCTCAATATTCAGAATGTTTCGCCTGAAGAAGGCCTGACCGACGTGCATTTGTTCGAATATTTGAGAAACTGCAGAGCTTTCGGGGAATCCTATCTCAGGCTGTGTGGTTACTCGAGAATCGGGAAGTTCTGCCGGCACAAAATCACCAACCCGAAATAAAGAAGGAATGGCTAACATATTTATATCGAGGCGTACGAGCTGGTCAAAAACAAAACTGAAGTATCTTTGGGTCTATTTACAACGAATACTAACAGTAATACGTCGCCCGATATCCCCACGACGAATCATCGGGGGGAACGTATACCTGGGAACGTTTGTTGGTCGCTCGAGCTATAGTTGGCGCTCCTTATTTTATTTTTTTTATCCCATTTGTCATCTTCGCTCTTCTTCACTTTCTCCCTCTTCAGTCAGAACTCAGATCCGGGGTCACTAAGTAGGCTCTTCTTCCTCCTCCCTACTGCGGTAGTTGCCTTGTGCATTCTTATCGCGAGAAGATTTCCAAATAAAGTATATACTCGGAGTATGTACTGCTCTGGGGGCGCTTTTTTCGTTGCTTTTTTCCAAATCATTCCTTTTACTCTCGAGCCTAACTCGTAGTAGGTTTTACTCTCGACGACCTTGTGTTGACAAATCTTGGTCACTGGTGTCTACCCTTTCCCCCTTTGTACTACTTGTATTAATTTTCGTCGCGCAAAGAGTGCAGCACTCCCACTGCCCCTCGGTTTTCCTCGAATGAAGCTAACTCAGGCTCTCGCCTTTTCTGCTAGTTCATTCCGTCTTTGCAAGAACAGACCACTGAACATGCACTCAGTGAGACTTCAACCCATGAAATGGATCCTGAAAATATTGAGGAGCATCAATAGATGCTCATCCTAATGGGTCGTGTATATGCCCGTCTGGGTTTCCCTGTAAACGGCCAAAAACCTCTTCTGAAAGCTGCCAGAGCGTGGCTTTATTTCATTCCCGTAAATCTTGAGGTTTGTCCTCCGTCTGTCCTCCGTCTGTCCTCCGTCTGTCTGTTCGCTCTTCTTTTTTCGGGATGCGACGCGCACACTGAACCGATTCAGACACGCTCGGGACTGATAGCCGGCCGCTATGTTTGCGCACCGTCCTGTGCTGCTCGTATAGAAAGCCGTGCCGAAATCGGAGAGCTAGGCGGTAGGGACTGACATGATAGGTTGCCAAATAATTGTCACAGAAAGAGGAAACTTTACGCAGGTCACTGGGACAGGTGACTAAACTCTGCGCGCTCTCTCGAGCACGAAGCACGGAGTCACGACCACGAAGTCACACACACGCAGACCACCACCATCACCATCACCACCACTAGTAGCTATATCGAAGATGCCC